>MNCI01019697.1:0-14689 GCA_015680685.1 Gnetum montanum
TCACGTTACCTGTGATCTATTGCAAGAGGCTTAAGAGTTATGGTTATCTATTAGAAGATTACCAGCTTTTTCTTACATCTATTTCATATAAGNATTTAGCTTCACGTTACCTGTGATCTATTGCAAGAGGCTTAAGAGTTATGGTTCTCTATTAGAAGATTACCAGCTTTTTCTTACATCTATTTCATATAAGTATAATAGGTTCTAATAAAAATAGAAATTAAGGTAATTGCTGATATGAAAAATAGCTCCCAATGTATAATAGCCAAGACTAAAAATTAGCACTTGAGGCATAATAATCTCTTGTGATATCATCACTTCTACTATAAACTAAGTATTTAATAGTCATTAGCTATTAATACTCATTAGATGATAGTTAAGAATGATAACTTGGAAATGTAAGAAAGACATTAGGAATCATAAAAGCTTTCATCTTTAATGTTTGATAGAGTATGTGATTTTCATTTATGATTTAACATCATATCTTCATTTAAAAATTGTGTTATATTGGATTCGAACATTTATCTTATTGTAACTCAAACCATAGCATTACCTCATAGTGATACCAAAAGCCATAATGACCACCCGAAAGAAGAAAACTTGTAATTTCGACCTACTTGAAGCCACAAAACATTTTGGTAGCTTGGTTGAGAAGTGTGAGTGATTACGAGTAGCACTACCTTGTAGTGACACCAAAATTTACAATGGTCATATGAAAAATAAAAATTTCTTGTAATTTTAGCCTACTAGAACATACAAAACCTTTCAAAAGATTAGTTTAGATAGAATGTGAGAGGCTGCAAGTAGCACTATCTCACAGTGCTACACTAAAAGTCATAATGATCATCCAAAAGATGAAAATTGGCTGTACTTTGTGCCTTATTGATGGCCTAAAACTCCAAGTAAGCATTCCCTTCTAGAAGATCTAGATGCCTACTAGTTGGAACTATAGCTAGGTGTTGCTCATACTACCTCAAAGTTCGACTTGAATGTTCTTTCAAATGATCCTCTACCTTTTAATAGTCATAAACTTAAAGTAACTATTCCAAAAAATTATCCCCTTCTGGAATGTTTGAATGTTTATTAGTTGGAACTGCAAAATAATGCTACTTGTAATGCCTCATAGTTTACCTAGACAATGCTTTAAGATGATCCTTTGCCTTTTGAAAGCCATAAAAGTTGACCAATTATTCCATACTAGAAGCTTTAAATACCTTTCATATGATCTTGTACCTTNCGTTGACCAATTATTCCATACTAGAAGCTTTAAATACCTTTCATATGATCTTGTACCTTTTGGAAGCTGAAAAATTTAATGAAGGATTCCCTATTGGAAGGTCATAATGCCTTTTGATAGGAACTGTAAAAGGGTGCTAGTCATATTTCATCATAGTTTACCTATACCTTGGTATCAGATGATCCTCTATCTTCTAGAAGCCATAAAATCTAACTAATTATTTCCTATAGGAAGGTCTAAATGCCTTCCAGACGATCTTTTGCCTTCTTGATGATCCTCTATCTTCTAGTAGCCTAAAACTCCAAGCAATTATTCCTTGCTAAAAGGTCTAAATGTCTTCCAGTTGGGACTTCAAGAGAATGCTAGTTACACTTCATTGCAGTTCCCCTAGACCCTAGTTCTGGATGAACCTATACCTTCTAGAAGCCACATACTCCAAGCTATTATTCTATACCAGAAGGTCTAAATGCCTTTTGGAAAGGATTATCAGAGGGTTCTACATGTAGTGGCTTGCAATTTAACTAGTCTTTACTTTTGGATGATCCTTTGTCTTTTGGTAGCCTCTAAATGTCTTCCAAATGATATTTTATCTAATAGATGACCTACTATCCTCTAGTAGCCTAAAACTCCAAGTAATTATTCTTTATTGGAAGGTTTCAATGTCTTCTTATTTGACTATGGGAGGGTTCTAGGCGCACTACCACATACTCTACCTATACCTTGCTATTAAATAATCCTCTACCTTCTAGAAGCTACAAACATCAAGCATTTATTCTCTACCAGAAGGTCTAGATGGCTTTCAATTGATATTATACCTTTTAGATAATCCCTATGCTTTTTAGTAGCCTAAAACTCAAAGAAATTATTCTCTTTAGGAAGGTTTGAATTCCTTCTAGTTAACACTACAAGAGAGTGCTAGTCTCACTGTTTCATTATTTACCTAGACCTTGCTACCAAATGATCCTTTTCCTTCAGGTAGTTACAAAATCAAATCAATTATTCTATACTAGAAGGTCTAGATGTCTTTTAGATGATCCTTTTCCTTCTAGTAGCCTAAAACTCTAAGCAATTATTCTCTTTTGAAAGGTTTGAATGAATGCCTTATAATTGAGACTATGGGAGGATGCTATTTGCATTGCTTCACATTTGAATCCAACCAATTATTCTTTACCAAAATGTTTAGATAGCTTTTGGACAATGCTAGTTGAGACTGTAGGAGGATGCTAGTTCTACTACTAAACACCACAAAATCTTGCATGTTATAATCAATCTTCATCATGTAGATTTCACCCCATGAAACTCAAGGTAAAATTTCATTGTAAATGTGAATATTATAATTCACAATAGGCAATTTCACATACTTTATACTTTTAGGAGTAAAAATGCCTCATAAGTGGTCAAAGCCTCATTTCCCAAGTGAAAAAAGTCACCTAATGTCTATATTTGGGCTTGGGGTGTTAAAAGCGCCTTTTGGAATGTCAAAAAAGGTAATTTGATGGGTTTTATGAGTGGTATGCATTTTTCTATACTAGAAACACCTACATGGGGTAGATCTCATCTACCCCTAAAGACCAAATGCACAACATAGAAACTTTCCCCCTTCAACATGGAGACCAAATGCACAACTTGAAAACTTTCCCCCAACCTGGAAGTTTTTTTCCTTAGCATGGAAAATTCAATCCCCTAGTGTGAAAGCCAAAAGAAGAAAAATTCATCAATTTATGCACTTCAACATTGAAGGTGTGCCTCAGTTACTATTTAAAGTAAATAGAATGGTTATGGGGGGAAGCACTGACTATGTATAGTAACCCCCAAAATTTGGGCACCCATCTCACCTAAATTTGCAAGAAATTTGTAGCCAATTTGTAGCCCCATTCATGGCCCAAAGAACCTATAAAAGCCAACCTCAAATACCATTTACCAGTTTAGCAACTTTTGGGTAGTGAAGCATTTTTTTTTCGAGCAAGTTCAGCATTATCAAACAATTTTCATATACACAATTCCATACTTGGAACATTTTTAAGCACTCAAGAGCTCTTACAAGCTTCCATACTTGCATTCTCTTGAAACCCAACGTGGAAGCATTGTGGCCTTGGAATTTGGTGGATTTTTGGTATCAACGCCATACTTTTGGGATTTCCAAACCCAGTGTGGAACAACTTGTCATCCAAATTTTTCACCTTTCTCACCCCCAATAATGATCCAATTGGTAGATTCAAGGTTGCAATAGTGAAGGAAGGCTTGATAACATCAAGAGTTCCTTAGCACCTGGACTGTGAAGCTCATCACAACAGCTTCAATGGGATTTGAACTCTTGCTCAAGTGAATCCCATCCCCCCCTCTTTTTGCTCATCCATGCACCATTTGTACAAAGTTATCTAACGTCTTCTTTATTCTTTCTTAAAAAAAATTTAAGCTTTAAGTTTATAATTCATAAGTAAATTTATTATTTAATCATTATTTGGATTTATTTATATTCCCATGCTTTTCATCTAATAAGTCCCTGGTTGATCTACTAGACCAATGAGGGTACCTCAAATTCCTTTTGTATCATGAAAGTCCTAGGGATTCAAGGTTGGGAAACTACTTACACTAAGGATCCTTGGTTTTTATTCTAGAAATATAGTTTTTTGGTCTCAATAGTTTTTCCTTGATGCTAGAATGAGGGCCTTTGCCTAAATTCTATAACCAAATCTATTATTTTCATAGTCGTTTTGAAGATTTTCTTTCATTTTTTGCAGCCAAAAACTTTGAAAATTCAATGCTAGTCTTTCCCCACTATGACCAAAACTACAGCATGGAAGTTGTAGGTGGTCAGGTTTTGACTTTTCATAGCATCTACTATGAATTTCACAATCCAAAGGTAGCATTAATATCTCTTTCCCCTATTGTTTTTACTTTCAAAAAAATTTTCTCTAGTTTCTAAAGTAGATAGTTAACTCATCCATGAGTTGGCTTCTTCCCCTTCCTCCCCCCCACCCACCCCCTTAACTTTTCCAAGCTAAGAAAATTAGCAACTAGCTAAAACTAATTTTTAGCAGAAAAATACTAACTTTCCACTTTGGTTTTCAGCCTTTCCTCCCCATGAATGTTGAGGTAGGAGGTATGAGATTCCATCATCTCACCCTCCTTCTTTACCCCCTTTTCCATACCCAATGTGGAAGTAGTTGGGGGGCTAGCGTTGCTAAGGTTTAAAACAAATTTTATCACCAAATATAGTTTTGTTGCAAGTTGAAAGCCATTCTCTAGCCAAAAATCCTAAGAAATTGAACACTGTCTTTACCCCCCTATGACAAAAAATATTAGTGTAAAAGCTATAGGTGGTTTGGGTGTTGGAATTTCATAGCATCTATTGTGAATTGCTAGGGAAAAGCCAACATGAAAGCCTTGATAAAAATTTAATTTTTATTGCCATAATCTTCACCACTAAACTAATTTGGTTTCCATACCAACCAAGTCTACTTTTCCCTCCATGTTGGTAAAGGTTGGTAGCTTGCCAAAATCATCTTTGGAAATTGTCAAGTTCTCATTTTTATCTTTAAACTTTTCCTCCCTCCCTCCAACGTTAGAATAAGAAGGTGTGAGATTTCCATTATCTCACCCCCCTTATTTTCCTTCTACCATACCCAGCATAGAGGCACTTGGGAAGCCAACATGGGTGAGGTTTAAAGCCAACTCTTGTTAATATTCTATTTTTAGTAAAGGGGTAAACACCCTTTAACCCTCACTTACTAATTATAGTAAGTATATCATTTTTTTCCATTTCCATTTTCTCTAAGAGTTTTTGAAGTACTTTCACTAGAGTTTACTCCTTAAGCCATTCTCAGCACTATAACCATGTCTTTTCAAAAATCCACCAAATTTCCCTTCACCTTCACTGGCAAAGATCATAACCAATGAATCATGAGGGTATCCCAAAGACCCTATAGTCATTGAGTATAGGTAATCTTTGAGAGTAAATGGGGAGAGTCCTAATTTTGTAGCCATTAATGAAGACAACTATAACTTCAATTGTGCCAAAATACAAGTAGACATGTTAATTCCATGAACTGAAGTTGTGGCTAAAAGGTAGTTTGAGCTTATACATGGGTGCGAAAGACTACATCCATTCCATGTATGAAAAAATTCCTCTTAATGATGTTTATTCTAGTGTCTTAGCCTAATAGATTACCATAGAGGAGGAAGATGAAAAGCCTACCTTTGAGGAACAATAGGAAGAAGAAATGAATTTAGGATTGAATTTAAGCCTAAAAACATCCTTGGAGGATTGTTCCAAAAAACATCCTTCAAAGTCATAGAACTTTTCCCTAATGCTTTTGTCTTCTCCTTGGGCATGATGCCACCATCTTCTAGTCCTTCATACCTTACTACGACAGATCCTATGATGGTTGTAGCCATACATAACACTCAATCAATGCTACAAACAACAAACTATAACACATTGATGCCATTTTCAACATAGCCTTGATATACAAAAGCATTAATGATGCCTTTTACCATAGCAAACCTGATAACTACTCTCATGGGGTCTATCATGAGACCCCGAATAACAAAAGGGTCACATGCCACATTTTTCATATTTGTGCCTCAGGTCCTAGCACAAACATCTTTTTCTTTGTTTGGTCAACAAGCCACAACCATAGAGTAGCCATTTCCTTCTATCATGTAACCCATAACAAAGCCACAAGCTTCATAACAAACATCACAACCTTATATACAAAACTTGTAAGCTATGGGACCATGAAAGGCTTAGATTAAGCCTTCCAAATGATCCAATACCTAATGGAGAAGTTGAAGAGGCTTAAAGCCTTTACCACAAAAACTGTCAAAATTATGAACTTCTACTAAGATGATCCCATAAGTATTGTAATCCAGCCCCTGATACTTCCTTTCAATCAGAATGTTGAGTATTGTAATGCTCAACTTATTACCTTTCAATCAGAATGTTTACTCTTACATCCATGCCCTCATACCATCATGAGGATTTTCCTATGTCTTTGATTGGTAAAGTACTCAATAGGTATCATGCATTACCTAGAGGATCTATATCCTCTTTGGAGGACTCAATATCCAAGTTTGTCTTATCACTTTAAATATAACTTAAATCCTAACACAACACTTGACCAACTCATGAAGGTTAAGTAAGGACCTTTAGAACTAGTAAAAAAATTCATTTAGCAATGGAATGGACTACTGAATGAAATACTAGAGCCCATAGCTAAAGCCCACTTGTTAACCATATTCAAGGAAGCAATAAATGACTTCATCAAGTCTAAACTCTACTATCTTGATCTACGGTATCTAAGCAAAGCATTATCGTGAATTGAAAAAATAGAGGATGCCATGGAGGCTAGCCATGATCTGTCTTACATATCATATAAAAGCCAACAAGATCAAAGAGACAAATAAACACGTAATCAAAACTACACTATCATACCAACTGTAACCAAAGAAGCCAAGACCATGAACCAAGGGCCAAAGATCAATTGACCTAAGGCCCTCACCAATGACCATAATAACCAATCATCAACTTTTAAAACCACTAAATTGACAAAAAATTGACCTAAATTCAAAAGCAAGGATATGTCTAAATATACTACATTTCCATTAAGACCATCTAAGTTACTAGACCAACTATTAAGAAGTGGACACATCCAACATAAACAAATGACCATATCTACTTGAAATAAACATGAGAAACTATGAGAAATTGCCAAAGAGCACACTTGGGCAATGTAAGATGATCCCCAGTTGCCTAAATACTTTAAGCTAGATTGCTTCTACAATTATCATCAACAACCTTGTCATGATATAGACTTCTACCTTGCATTGAAGGATGACCTACAAAGGATGATGGATAGGGGGGAACTATTTTTAGATGCTTCTAACCTAGTTTAGCTACAAAACTAATCAATGTAGGTTTACAAAGACCTATTGAATTCTAATGATAGTCCCTATGTTACTTTAGAATTTAACATCAATGATAATCGAGGACCTGCAAGAGAACCATTCATGATCCAAGTATCCCTCTACAATTAAAGAGTTTCTTTGAATTTCCATAGCTCAACATCGCCTTTCATTGTAACAGTGCCATAATGAATACCTCCAAGAGAACCTTTTGTCATCATGGTGACTTAGCCAAATAGTAAGAGCGCAAACAATAGGAGAATGACCTCATTTGGTAGTCAATGCTACTACCTATTTCCTATAGCCAACAGCTGACAACCTAAAGGCTATACCCAAACAAGGGAAGAAGCATAAGTACAAGCCTAACAATAAAGGAGAAGAGCATATGGAGGCACAAAAGGAAGTGGGTCCACCAAAGCCCACTTCCATTTTAGCTATACCTATGACCTCCCCTGCTCCATCTCCTTGAACTAACTAGCCATAGGAGAACACTAAAGACCATAACCAAAACAACCAAAAAGAGCCACAATAATCATATCTTAAAATCAAAGTTTGAATTTTGGAATGAATGGATGAAGTAGAGCACAATTGAGGTTACAAGCCCATGGCCAATGAAAAAAACTTATTTAGTGTAATGAACCAAGTCAAGTAGTCCCTTAAGAAGAAAAACATAACCTTAAGCTTATATGACCTGATCATGACTTCGACGACACATCATGAGGTGCTAGTTAAAATGTTAACCTCCATACCTATTAGTAGGGATATTCCTACTAACAAGGAAGTCATTGATGCAATGATGATTCCTCCATCACTAAGGGAGGAGAAATCAACACCATTGACATATCACGATAGCAAAATTAAGTTTAAACCTCAAAAACGTGGAGTGATGATAGCCCATTTATTCATAACCATATGCATAGGACAATTTAAAATACATCAAGTGCATGTTGATGATGGAGTAGAAACCAACGTCATCCCATGCACCTTCATTGAACACTTGGGCTTAACTAAGTAAGTACAACATACAATCACCACAGCTCTTAAGTCCTTTAATGGATCAAAATTTTCCATCAAGGGGTCTATCTCCTTGGATTTTGTATCTAAAGAATAATTTCCTATAACCACAAACTTATTGGTGGTATAAGGAACACCAAGATTTAACCTAATCCTCAAAAGACCTTGGTTGGCTCAATTACAAGTTGTCTCCTCACCCATCTACCAAGAAATTTACCCTTCATATGAGGGAGGTTAAATCATCATTCATGGTGACAATGCAGCTACCCTAGTTTTCAACAACTTGAACATAGAACAAGGGTCCAAAGTGGAGTTTGAACAAGAAGCTCCTAACCATGAAGAGCAAAAGCCCAATATAACCAATGATGATAATGATAGGTAATGGGATACATTATGGGATGAACTCCATTTTAGGATTGTAACCAAAGGGGATGGCAAATACAAGCTTATGAAAAGTAGGCTTTACTCACTCCCTAATCTTGCAAAGATTAGGAAGAATTTGGATAAGTGAAGTTTACCTTAACCTTCTCATGCTTCTATGACTAGATAAAATGATAGCCAAATAGCCTTAATTTTTTCTTTTACAATTTTATTATATCTTAGTTTTTATATGCATGTAGCCTAAATTTATTTGTATTATTACCTATTTTCTACAACCTTTCTTTATTTTTACTTATTTTTTAAACATTAACCATATTGTTTGTTATGACCTTAAACTAGCATGCAGTCCTCTATAACCTTAAATTGGCATTCTCATCTATTAAGATGTTAAACTCGTAGTACTTCAATTAAGATGTTAAACTAACATGATGGCCCACCATGGCCTTAAACTAGCAAAACTATATAACATTTATTTGTGATGGCCTAAAACTAGTAGAAATTCCTTTCATTATAATATCTCCTTTTGTTTAGCCTGTTATCACATTGATTTAATGTTACAACCAAAACATCAATATAGCCATTTTTACAACATTACTACTATAAATGCATATAGCCAAGAAATAAAACCAAATATTCAAATTTAGAATTAAAATTTCCATAACAAATAGCCATAACCACAATGTGTAGCAATAATGCCAAAGAATAAGCATCTATACCATAGTCTTGGCTAACTATAGCCATCAACATAAAATCAAAAACATGCTAAACTAAAGGAGGTTGTTGAGTAGTATCCATAGGAGGAAGTGGTGGATCATTCGTACCCTCATCACTAGGGCTACTAATGTCTCTTGAGGCCTAAAATGCAACAACATATAGATAGTTAGTAATCCATAGCCAAAATCATAACTTAAAACAAAGACCAAACCATAGAATATATCAAACCTGGAAAGAGTTTGGCTCCATAACTTCTAGAGCTATATGGGGAAGGCCTTCCTGCAAATGATGGAGGATCTAGTCTTCGTCATGTTAACCCAGTCAACATCCCTAAGATCAACACCAGAAAGAATGCTAGACCTATCTATAGGAGTTGAAGTAGGAGGCTCATGAGTCATAGTAGCTATAGTAGTCTCACCTGCAATGGTAGTAACCTAAAGAGTAGGGGATTGCTCCACCTTGAGAGTACTTTTAAAAATTTAATATGCACTCTATTGTTAGATCCCCTAAATGAACAACTTTTTCTTATGCTATTTAATTGACTCTTCCATAAATCCCTTTAGGTAGGCCCCATGATCAGCCTTATACTGATGCTTATAAGCCTTTTGTATCTTGTCCCACTCTAGGACCCAAGTGTAATGATCCTTCTAGATCTCAACCTTCTAGGATATGAGGTCCATTTGCATATGTTATTCTACAATCTCCCATAGGATGACTAGTTTATCTAGAACAACATGCTAGTAGTAGATCCAAGTGATCATTTTAGTTTATAACTCCCTTGAGTTAGCCAGTTGGGCTTCCACAAAGGCCTTACAGTATCACATATCTCTAATTGTGTTCTCTTTCCTTTGAGCCTTTTTCATTAAGGCCATAACTTTCTTCCATAGGGATTCGTTGGACCTCTCTAGCTCTCATGAAGCTTTTGCACATGACATTGCTAAATTAGTGGCAACGTCATACAACTTCACAAGTACACTAGATATATTAGAGGGAGATCTACGTAAGAAGTCTACCTCCATGTCTTTACTATGGTTTCACTCCATGAACAATACTACACAAACATAAAATACAACCATATAACATAACCTTAAATAGCCATAATGCAAACAAAGCCTCCAAATAAAGCACATAAAACAAAATCCTCACCTATTTTAGCTACAATCTAATGCAATCAATCAGTGATGTCCTTAGGCATCCCACTAGGAACTCCACTTTCTCTAGAGTCTCTACCCATGATTTTTCATGAAACTTAGGGATCTAAGCTTGCACTTGTAACTTAGAAACAACTATAATCATAACAATCATCGAGAGGTTAGGATGATGGGTAAAGATAACCAATGGTGAGCGTATATGCCCAGCGTATATGCCCAGCTTTAAACCGTGGTGAGCTAGCATCTACGCCCAGCGTCTACGCACAGCGTCTACACCCAGCGTGTACGCCCGGCTCTCCGGCGTACACGCCCAGGTACGGCAGATGCACACGCTCGACGACAAGATCTCCAATGGCAACATGAAGATTACACCGAAGAGCAAGGATTGAAGCAAGTGGACATCCTTCGGTGTATACGCCCAACATTCACCAACGTATACGCCCCAGTGTATACGCCAGCATCTATCTGTCTATGCCCAGCGTATACGCTCAACGTATACGCCCAGCGTATACGCCAGCCTTTTGTAACGTATACGCCCAGCGTATACCATGTTTCTAAATTGTAACACCCGGTCTATACGCCACGTGTCTCCCAGTCCTATTTTCCCGGTAACCCTACCCCTATAAATAGCCCAGTTTTCTGCATTTACCAGGTCCGCAGAAATTTACCAGAGTCGACCCAGAGCAATTATGCTGCAGAAACCCCCTTACACTTACGGTTATGCTGGAAGCCCTGTACGCCGAGCACAGTCTGCGCTCCGCCTACCATGTCAGCCGGCTGCATCCCTCCGTCCACCGGGGCTTTACGTCCGCCTTGTTTTCCTACACAACTGCGTTAGACCAGTGCACAACATTTTAACTCTATAATCTACTGTTCACGCTTACTGCAAGTTCTTTTACAGTTTTACGTTAATTTGGCCCATGCTCCGTTAACGCCCGCTTACGTTTATGCTCCGTCAGCGTCCCTGTACACCCACTGTTTACGTTGTTTGCATCTGTTCACGCCCTTTGTACTTGTTTACACTGTTTACGCCTACATATGCTTACGCTGGGCCTATCTCTGTTTACGCTGTTCACGCTCGACGTTGTTTACGCCCCTCTACGCTTACACTGTCTATGCTTGTGTCGTCGTTTACGCCCTGTTTTACACCATAACCCAGCGTATAACACTTCGGTGGCACTCGGGGAAGTCCTTGTTTGATCCGCGTGCGGACCATTCAAGGCACTCTGCCTTCGTCCACTCCAGCTCGCCCTCAAGTAGAGGCAGGGTCGACTGTGCTTGTCCGCTGATCTTTCGGTGCCCGTAACGTTCCAGCCTCGCACCGACGATTTCGGTCGGCACATTTTTTGGTGCTAGAAGGAGGGCCACTTCGCTAAACAGACTTTACGTTCCTCAGCGTCTTCGCTACCGTTTTCAAACCCTAGACTCAGCGTCTACGCTGTCGATTCTTCAGCGTTTACGCTGCATACCCTAGCGTATACCCTGCACGCTTACGCCAGCGTTTACGCTGCATACTTCAGCGTATATGTTGCACAGTTACGCCAGCGTTTACGCTACATACCCCAGCGTATACGCTGCACGCTTATGCCAGCATTTACGTTGGATACCCCAGCGTATACGCTGCACGCTTACGCCAGCGTTTACGCTGCATACTTCAGCGTAGTAGATTCGTCCCTGCCAGTCACACTAACTTATTCGCATCAATCTCGCACACTCAAACCGTCTATCATCATGAATCCGATCAACATCACCGCTTCTACTACCCAGAACGTTAAGATCTCAGACACAACAGCTGCCCAACAATCTATCACACAACATATGGGAGGGCAATCCACAATGGAGCCCCGTCGGTCGTTGAGGTTGCAAGGGAGAGACCTTGCCGCTAACATTATAAGCCGAGACGAGTACAACTTCATCTGCATTAAGATGCAAGCAGGCCTGGCAGTAGATCGGGCTAAGATGGAGGTAAAAAGGCAATTTGAAATCTTTTACAGAGGGGGATATGAATTCATCCCTTCCCCATACGACGTAATCCCCATTCCAGAACAATTCTCGGAACTCTTTACGCAGCTCCTTCTGCACAGGAGCCAATCGCTAGATCAAATTACGGCAGACCCACAACGGGATGAAGAGGACGAATTCGCTGCGCAATCTAAGCACGAAGACTCCTATCATACTCTTAGTCCACATAACCACATGAACCCCTTATTTAACCCGGACACAGGGGAGACCATACCCCTCCAACCTGTTAACTCTGCCCACACCCAGGCATTGTTACAAGAAACATATGCGTCAGCCCAGATCCCTCCCCAGGGCGACCCTTTGCCCAACGCCTTCCCTTTTACAGCTGCAGGTTCATCCTCACAAGCACCGCCCCCTCACAGTAACCTAGGGGGGACGTTCCAGTCTCAAGCGGTAAGAATGCCACACGTTATACCCGTGTCCACATCTGCCCACTACATCCCGCATGTCCAAACACACGCACCCCCTTTCACCGCCGTGACCCAACAAGGGGCCTCCTCATACAACATGACCAAACAATGGCCGATGACGGGCACGACATCGCACCAGATTTCCCATCACTACGTACCACCCCACATGTTGCCACCAGCGCATGTGCCTCAGGCACAGCCACGACCACAGCAGCAACAGCCTCCTCTCTATAACGTATTACCCCTAGTGCCATCTACCGTACACTTCCCGCAAACGCAACCACCAACAATGCAACTCTCAGCCTTCCAGTCCACCGTTCAACAATCTAACCCATACAGCGTGTCCCAAGCCCAAACCACCTTGCTCCCAAATGCTCAGGATTGGGTAGATGCCAAAAGAATGATGCAGGAATTGACAGATGAGGTAAAGCGCCTCAAAACCGTCATCGATGGGGAGATGAAAGTGGTAGATTTCTACAATGACGACCCTATCAGCTCCTCTGTCCCACCTTTAACCCTGCCAAAAGGTGTTCCCCTGCCAACATTAACTAAATATAATAGTGAGATAGATCCTAATGCCCATCTCATAACATTCTGGTTGGAATGTGCACTACTCCAGGCTTGGCCCCACGCTGTCCTCCGGGTGTTCCCCATGTCCCTTACGAGAAGGGCACTCAATTGGTACCGGGCCTTGCCCAGGAACTCCATCTGCGCTTTGGATGACCTTATACGCCAGTTTGTGACCTGGTTCAAGTATAACTTGAAACCCGAGCCAACACTGGATAGCCTCATGCAGATTAAGCAGGGGCCTCTCGAACTGGTCCAAAAATTTATTCAAAGATGGAGCGCAGCTCTGAACGAGCTTCATGAACCGATCTTCCTATTTTACCTACTCACGATCCTAAAAGGGGCCGTCAACGATTTCTTTAAATCTAAACTGTATTACCTCAATGCACGAGATCTTAATCAGGCATTCGAGCAAATTAAGAACATTGAAGAAGCTGCCCAAAACAGTCACGATCCAGCCTACACAGCCTTTAAGAATCAACATACTAAGAAAGACAAAGAAAAGGCTAAAACCACTATAGCAGCCGTAGTAGGGAGGCAACAACCAAAACCACCGATGCCACCTACTAACTACTATCACCCCCTCCCCACAACCACCACACAGGAATCATCATCGCAACAGAATCCGACGAACCGTACATGGAACTTTGAGAGGAAAGAACCCTCTCAATACACACCTCTGCCAATGAAGCCTTCCCAACTCTTCGATCAACTCTTAAAGGCTGGGTTGATGAGCCACAAACAATTATCTCCTGCAGCTATACAAAGACACGACCGATTCTGTCAACTCGTACAGAATCCGAGCCTAGCAACGCCAGATGAGCCCCCCATGCCCAAAGGATTCCGGATGGATCACTTTTGTGACTATCATCAAAGACCGGGGCATGGAACAGATTACTGTTTCACTTTGAAACAGGATATCCAACGGATGATTGACGAAGGTAACATCACATTTGATGGGGCTAACCCCGTCCAACCACAAAATCAGACCATGGGGATGTACAAAGACCCCCTAAACACTAAGGAGGCTCCATAGACAATTAGCACGATTTACTGTGACGATGATCCCAACACACCCCACATTAACACGATACACCCTGAAAATAAAGAAACATCTAACAAGCCATTTGTAGTTCAAATCCCTCCCGCTGAGTCCGCGCTTGCACCCCAGACATCCCGTGCCCCGCAGCGGCCGTACGTAGTCCGAGTGTCCTCGATTACACCCGCCTCCAACATGACGACGCGCCAACAACCCTACGTGGTGCGCATCCCTCCCGTTAATCCCG
>MNCI01019697.1:33045-56981 GCA_015680685.1 Gnetum montanum
AAAAAATATCCTAGAAAATTACTAGGGAAAATCCATTCTTATAGCTACAAATATTATAAATAGATTATCAATTTAAGTTCTCCATTCAAAAAGTTTGATAGAAGTGTTTTCTCAGTTCATTTCAACACTCCATACTACAAACCATCTTATCCCTAGGATATTTGGATGTGTTTCATTTTTCCATATTCATAGTCAAAATAGGGAAAAATTTGATCTAAGATCCCTTGAAATGATCTTTGTTGGGTATTCTTCAACCTAAAAGGGCTACAAATGCTATCATCCACCAACCAAAAAATTCCTTTTTTCTACAAATGTCACCTTTGTTGAAACTAAGTCATACTTCACACAAACCTTATGTATAGAGGGAACAAATAGTAGTAAAAGATAAGGACTTCTTTCTTCTTGACCCACCCATAACTAAGTGTTCTAAGTCTTTCTATTATTTTCTATCACAAACCAAGCCCGAGCCTCTTCCTCAAAATGTAGAAAAAAATGTTAAATGTAATGAATCCACTACTAACACATGTCCTCCTCAAGTGTACTCAAGAAGGAAACATCCAAACCTAGAACCAAGGCAAGTCCAATCATCAGGCTCAAGTGCTTGTAATGAGGTAATACATCATAACCCATTTTATACTCCTACTAAATCCTTGTCTGATATTGACTTATATATTGTAGTTAGAAAAGGAAAAATAGAATGCACTAATCACCAACTATATCCTATATCTCATTTTGTTTCTTTTTAAAAATGTTTCTCAACTCATAGAGCATTTATCACAAATCTTAAAAATGTTTCTATTCCTTCAATACTATCTGAGGCTTTAAACTGTGAAAATTGGAAAAATACTATGAATGTAGAAATGCAAGACTTGGAGAAGAACAACACATGGGAGATAATGGACTTGCCAAAGGGGAAGAAACTAGTAGGATGTAAATCAGTATACACTATGAAATACAAAGTTAATGGTTCTTTGGAGAGGTACAAAGTGAGATTGGTAGCCAAGGGATACACATAGACATATGGGATAGACTATTAGGAGACATTTGCACCAGTAGTAAAGATGAATATGGTATGAATCCTTTTTTCTTTGGTAGTTAATTATGACTAGTCTTTAAAGAAATTTGATGTGAAAAATGATTTCCTACATGGAGACTTAGAAGAGGAAATTTACATGGAGATTCCATTAGGGTATAATTAGAATATGGCCTCAAATTAAAGGAAACATTATACATCCTAAAGTAATCAACTAAGGCCTAGTTTGGAAGGTTCAGTAAGGTAATGATTTGAATGGAATACAAATAGAGTCAAGGAGCCCATACCATGTTTATTTGACACACTGACTCAGAGGGAGTCATTGTTTTTATTGTGTATGTTAATGATATTGTAGTAATAGGAAATGATCATAGGGAGATAGAGATATTAGGCAAGCACTTGGAAAAAGAGTTTGAGATAAATGACTTGGAAAATTTGAAGTATTTCCTAGGTATAGAAGTGGCACAGTCAAAGAAAGGAATTTTCACAACATAACAAAAATATATCCTAGATCTTCTAAGAGACATGGGAAAATTAACTTGCAAACCATCAAGCACACCTATGGATCCTAATCATAAGATTGGAGAAGTAGAGGAAGATGTGGCCATCAATAAAGAAATGTATCAAGGATTACTTGGTGGGCTTATTTATCTATCCCATATGTGACCTAATATAGCCTATGAAGTGAGTGTGGTAAGCCAATTCAAGCAAAATCCTAAGGAGGTTCACTTATAGGTAGTCTATCACATGCTACACTATTTGAAAGCGTCTCTAGGTAAAGGCATCTTATTCAAGAAAATTGATAGACTCACACTAGAGGCTTATACGAATGCAGACTATGTAGGCTTAGTTACAAATAGGAGATCCACCACTAGGTTTTATACCTTTTTTCAAGGAAATCTAGTCACTTGGAGGAGTAAGAAGCAAAATGTAGTACCAAGATTCAATGTTGAATGTAAATTTAGGGCATGGGCATAAGGAATATGCAAACTTTCATGGTTGAAGATTATCCTATAAGATCTAAGAGTCCATTGGGAAGGACCTATGAGATTATATTATGATAATAAGTTAGCTATTAGCATTGTAACAACGGAAAATGTCGGTCGCTGAAAATACCGAGCAAAAATCCGTGTACACAGTTCCAACCCCAGATTCGTGCAAGGGCCGTGCTGGAGAAAACGAATCCGAGGTGCCCTAAATGGTCTAGTCGATTAGATAGGGACTTACTTAATCAGTAAAATTTCATGTATGGAGATGGTGTATATTTTTTTTTTATATTGCGAGGCGATTTGATGTCATTAAATGGAGAGGGAGTTGAAAACAATGTAAAGAGTTCAAAATGACGGTAACATTAACACGATAAGAAAGATTAGATTTAGGGAAAATGTCCAATCCCAAGATCTGTGATTTGACTCAAAAGCTGAATATGCTGCGTACAATATTCTAATGGAAGACTTCGCTTTTCCTTGTGTGAAGCATACACAAATAGCGAGAAAGCTATTTAAAGGTAAAGCACAATAAAGGTTGATCTACCTTGTTCTAGCCAAAACTGGGTGCAAGGAAGGTCAAGCCCGGAACAAAAACATCTATCGATCAACTGTTTCTGATCAATAAACTTCGCTAATCATACCAGATGATCTCACAACCTCTGATCTGCTTCTTTTTTCCTTTGTCAATCTTCGCCAAAAGCTGTTAATGATCGTCGACGAAGAGGATAACCGTTCACCAAGAAATCTTGTTGCTCTTGATGGCAATGCTAATGCCCTTTTTTTCTTATCATCAAAAGAAGATCTTTTCTTTCTTCCTCAACTGGAGTATTTATAAGTTTAGAATCATAGAGAAAGGCACAGTCCAGATGACACGTGTCCCGAACTTACAAAATTCCATTGACTTGATGATTTTTATGTCTGAGGCTTGCGACATCATGCTTCATGATGTCTTGGAGTGTAATGCATCACAAACCACATTTGCCGAAACTACCTCATGATTATGCTACAATAGGCTAAAGAGCGTATTGTCATGTATGGATTGCTGGTGTGTGCACGGTACTGCTTTAGCTAACTTTACACTGCATTACGCTTGTTTACGCTACATAGTGTAATAGAGCTTAAAATAGTTAACTTAGTTGCGTTATGCTTATTTACACCGTGAAGCGTAATGAAGGGTAAAGTAGTTAACTTTGCGCCGTGTTACGCTTATTTACGCTGCGTAGCGTAATAAAGCATAAAGCGATCGACTTGCATGAAGTTAAGTTGTTGTCGCTATGCTTCCTCTGATTTTGATCAATCTCCTCGAGGCTTGCTACGTTGCACTACATAATGCAGCGTAACAAAAGCCTTGACCGAAGAACTTAGTGAAATGCACAACATGTTGCAGGCCGTTGCTTAGGTGTTAAAATTTTGCCACATTTTCTTAAGTCCCAAATTTCTGCCAACCGCATTACTATAGTAGGCTACTTTCTAACATCACACTACATTGCGCAGAATTACGCTAAGCAATGTGATGCTATGTTGCGTAATACAGCATAAAGAGAAAAAAGTTAGAATTGTTAGAAAAATTTGGGGACTTGATGTTGCATGCCCCTTTGCCTCGTTCTATCTTCTGGATTTCTTCTTTGCACTGTACTGTATTGCAAATGTTTTTCTGAGTTGCAAATCTTCATCTGATTCGTGGGTTGGCCTCGTAATCTTCAAGGTGTTTCAATGAGAAAACTGTAACGATGAAAAATGTCGATCACTGGAAATACCGAGCAAAAATCCATGTACACAGTTCCAACCCCGGATCCATGCGACGGCCATGCTGGAGAAAACAAATCCAAGGTGCCCTGAACAGTCTTGTCGATTAGACAAGGACTTACTTAATCAGTAAACTTTCGTGTATGGATATGGTGTATATTTTTTTTATATTGCGAGGAGATTTGATGTCATTAAACGGTGAGGGCATTGAAAATAATGTAAAGAGTTCAAAATGACGGTAATATTAACACAACAAGAAAGATTAGATTTAGGGAAAATGCACAATCCCAAAATCTGTGATTTGACTCAAAAGATGAATATGCTGCGTACAATATTCTAATGGCAGACTTCGCTTTTCCTTTTGCGAAGCATACACAAACAATGAGAAAGCTATTTAAAGGTAAAGCACAGTAAAGGCTGATCTACCTTGTTCTAGCCAAAACTAGGCTACAAGGAAGGTCAAGCCTGGAACAAACACATCTATCGATCAACTATTTCTGAAATAAACTTCACCAATCGTACTAGATGATCTCACGTCCTCTAATTTGCTCCTTTTTTCCTTTGTCAATCTTTGCCAAAAGCTACTAATGATCGCCGACGAAGAGGATAACCATTCGCCAAGAAAGCCTGTTGCTCTTGATGACAATGCTAATGCCCTTTTTTTTGTTGTCGAAAGAAGATCTTTTCTTTCTTTATCAACTGGAGTTTTTATAAGTTCAGAATCGCAGAGAGAGGCACGGTCCAGATGACACGTGTCCCGAACTTACAAAATGTCGTTGACTTGATGATTTTTATGTCTAAGCCTTATGACATCATGCTTCATGATGTCTTGGAGCGTAATGTGTCGCAAACCACATTTGCCAAAACTGCCTCATGATTACGCTACAATACGCTAAAGAGCATATTGCCGCATATGGATTGTTGGTGTGTGTATGGTATTGCTTTAGCTAACTTTACACTGCATTATGCTTGTTTATGCTGCGTAGCGTAATAGAGCGTAAAATAGTTAACTTAAGCTACTTTACGCTTATTTACGCTGCGAAGCATAATGAAGCGTAAAGTAGTTAACTTTGCACCATGTTACGCTTGTTTATGCCACGTAGCGAAATAAACCGTAAAGCGACCGGCTTGCATGAAGTTAAGTTATTGTCGCTATGCTTCCTCTGATTTTGATCAATCTCCTTGAGGCTTGCTACGCTGCATTGCGTAATGCAGCGTAACAAAAGCCTTGACTGAAGAACTTAGTGAAATGTGCAACATGTTGCAGGCCATTGCTTAGGCCTTAAACTTTTATGGCATTTGCTGAAGTCCCAAATTTCTACCAACCCCATTGTTGTAGTAGGCTACTTTCTAACATCAGGCTACATTGCATAGAATTATGCTAAGTGATGTGATGCTATGTTGCGTAATACAGCGTAAAGAGCAAAAAGTTAGAATTTTTAGAAAAATTTGGGGACTTGATGTTGCATGCCCCTTTGCCTCGTTCTGTCTTTTGGATTTTTACTTTGCACTGTACTATATTGCAAATGTTCGCCTGAGTTGCAAATCTTTGCCTCAGTTGCAAATCTTCATCTGAGTCATGGGCTGGCCTAACAATTTTCATGGTGTTTCAATGAGAAAACTATAATGATAGAAAACGTTGGTCACTGGAAATACCAAATGAAAATCCATGTACACAGTTCCAACCTTGGATCCGTGCGAGGGCCGTGCTGGAGAAAACGAATTCGAGGTGCCCTGAATGGTCTTGTCGATCAGACAGGGACTTACTTAATCAGTAAACTTTCGTGTATGGAGATGTTGTATATTTTTTTATATATATTGCGAGGTGATTTGATGTTGTTAAATGGAGAGGGAGTTGAAAGTAATGTAAAGAGTTCAAAATGACAGTAACATTAACACGACAAGAAAGATCAGACTTAGGGAAAATGGCCAATCCCAAGATCTGTGATTTGACTCAAAAGCTGAATATGCTGCGTACAATATTCTAATGGCAAACTTCACTTTTTCTTGTGTGAAGCATACACAAATAGCCAGAAAGCTATTTAAAGGTAAAGCACAATAAAACTAGGCTGCAAGGAAGGTCAAGCCTGAAACAAAAACGTCTATCGATCAACTATTTCTGATCAATAAACTTCGCCAATCGTACCAAATGATCTCACAAGCTCTGATCTGCTCCTTTTTGCCTTTGTCAATCTTTGCCAAAAGCTGCTAATGATCACTGATGAAGAGGATAACTGTTCGCCAAGAAAGCTTATTGCTCTTGATGATAATGCTAATGCCCTTTTTTTTCTTGTCAAAAGAAGATCCTTTCTTTCTTCGTCAACTGGAGTATTTATAACTTTAGAATCATAGAGAAAGGCACGGTCCAGATGACACGTTTCCCGAACTTACAAAATGTCGTTGACTTGATGATTTTTGTGTCTGAGGCTTGTGACATCATGCTTCATGATGTCTTGAAGCGTAATGCGTTGCAAACCATATTTGTTGAAACTGCCTCATGATTACGCTACAATACGCTAAGAGTGTATTGCCACGTATGGATTGTTGGTCCGTGTACAGTACTGCTTTAGCTAACTTTACACTACATTACACTTATTTATGCTGCGTAGCCTAATAGAGCATAAAATAGTTAACTTAAGCTGCGTTATGCTTATTTACATTGTGAAGCGTAATGAAGCGTAAAGTAGTTAACTTTGCACCACGTTACGCTTGTTTACGTCGTGTAGTGTAATAAAGCATAAAGTGATCAGCTTGCATGAAGTTAGGTTGTTGTCGCTATGCTTCCTCTGATTTTGATCAATCTCCTTGAGGCTTGCTACACTGCACTACGTAACGTAGCGTAACAAAAGCCTTGAGCGAAGAACTTAGTGAAATGTGCAACATGTTGCAAGTCGTTGCTTAGGACTTAAACTTTTGTCACATTTGCTGAAGTCCCAAATTTCTGCCAACCCCATTACTGTAGTAGGCTACTTTCTAACATCACACTACATTGTGCAGAATTACGCTAGGCAATTTGACGTTATGTTGTGCAATACAGCATAAAGAGCAAAAGGTTAGAATTTTTAGAAAAATTTGGGGACTTGATGTTGTGCATCCCTTTACCTCATTCTGTCTTCTGGATTTCTGCTTTGTGCTGTACTGTATTGCAAATGTTTGCCTGAGTTGCAAATCTTCGCCTGAGTCAGAAATCTTCATCTGAGTCGTGGGTTGGCCTCGCAATTTTCACAGTGTTTCAATGGCCCCTCTTTGTTGACATTTCGACGGCTTGCCCAAAAGATGTCGACAAAGAATACGAAACACCGAATAGATAAAGGCACCAACAACGTCCATCGACGGACGCTCAAGTGTCGCCCTGTCAACCTAGAAGTGCAGAAGTGGGGTAAAGTAGGAATAAGAACAAGTGCTGGAGGGATTATACAGATGCAAGAGGAGGGAGGTTCGGGCAAGACTCAAGTGTGTGGGTATAGCTTTTTGTGAATAAGGCATCAAGCATCCTCCTATGATTACATTTGCAAGGAGTTATGCTATCATACTGTAGATAAAGGGGCTTACATGGATGAGTTGTGTTATGCCTACATGGCCTGGATGAGTTGTTTTACATCCATTTTGCCAAGTCCCCTTTTGTTTTTTTTCTTTGCTCCACTAGGCAAGTTGCGTTACGCTAGTTCATGGGCATGTTTAATATTTACATTCGGCTTTAATGAGGCAAGTTGCGTTATGCCAATGCATGGGCCTGATTGTAATACATGTGCAAAAAGCTTGTGGTGCATATTCACATTCTGTACAATGCAAGCAGATGGAAGGGAAAAGGAGGGAAATAGGAACAAGATGTCAGATTATGGAGAAGGCAAAGATGCACTCCTAAGTAGACAGGCTAACCTAAGCAGCCATCTCAGAATGTTGTCGGTACTTCATGGCTCCGGTGAACGTACTCTTAAACGACGCCACCACAGCAAGTTTCCTGCAAACGTAAAAGAAAATAGAGAACACCATTGATCATCCTAACCACCAAGGAGGTTGTAGAAATAAGCACCATCCAAGGCGAGAAGGAGCGGGCGAGCCAAAGGGAAGGAACCCTAGCAAGAGGCGAGGGTCCCAATGTTGATGCCTGACTCAGAAAATCATTGTCAGCAGCCAGACTCAATGCATCCAACCGACTGTGCAAAGCACTAGTTAGATGAATTTGTGATGCTAGAGTCTGGTGGTAACGATGAGCAGAGATCCCCAAGGTAATGGCTGATGAGAACTCCCTTGGGGCTCTAGACAGTGAAACTGACCTCTCAGAGGGACCACCACTAAAATGGTTGTTGCGATGGTATCTCCGAGGGGTTAGTAGGATGGCTTTCAGCATGTTCGAGGAATCAATAGGATGTCGGCAAGGTGGTGACGCTGGGGCTATCCCAACGTCCCATCCCTTCTGTCTAGCATGGATGCCATGCAGGAATGTTCACGCTCGCTTGTTATGTTGGCAGTCGGAAGATCATAGTTTTAAGTCCTGGTAGACTATTGTTGCTAGTTTTAAGTCCCAGCAGACCATGGTCTTGGTTTAGAGTCTAGGCGAACAAAGGAGTGCTAGTTTTACATTGTAGCGGATAGTGGTATAGCTGATTTATTGTCTCAGCAGACCGTGCTATGGGTGTCAATTTTGTGTTGTGACCCACAGACAAGTCTTCACTTTTTTTACATCTCAACAGATGGATGATTACCTTTGCCAATTTTATGTCATGGCGGATAGTCGTTGCTAGTTTAGCGTCGTGGCAGAAGCGTGCAAGAAACGCCAGTTTTATGTCGTAGCGGACATGTACAACTCTGCTAGTTTTACGTTGTAGGGGACGTGGTATTACCTTTGCCAGTTTTACATCGTAGTGGATGATCATTTCCAGTTTAGCGTCGTGGCAGACACGTACAAGAAATGCCAATTTTACATCGTAGTGGACAATTGCAACTTTCCAGTTTTACATCGCAGCGGACGATCGTTGCTTAATGTTCTACAGCTAGATGTAATACCGCTTCAGGTATATGTGATTCACTAGATTTGGTAGCTCGTTGCCATTGATGTCTACTAACTTGAATGCTCTGTTGCTATACGTGCCAACAACCAAGAAAGCGCCCTCCCAATTTGCAGAGAATTCTCCTACTGGTTCCCAAATGACCTTGAGAACTAAATCTCCTTTCTTGATCAGTCATTGCTGTAGAGGTTAGTGGGGATTCTGCCTCTGCTTATCCTGATACTTCTCAATGGTATCAAGCATATGTATTCGCTTCTCCTCTATTGAGTCCAAATCCATGATTTGAGACTCGGTGTGTTGAGCCTCATTTATAATCGTGGAGAGGACCATCCGTAGTGAAGGAACCTGTAATTCGAGAGGCAACACCACCTCAGATCCATAGACTAGGCTATAGGGCATACTATCTGTAGCTATTCTGCATGTAGTATGATACACCCATAGCACATAGAGGATCTTTTCATGCTATCATCTTTTGTTGCTGCTAAGCATTTTCTTGAGCAAATTGATGATGACTTTGTTTATTGCTTCATCTTGACCATTCTCTTATGGGTAATAAGGTGAGGAAAAATATTGTTTGATACCAAGCTTATTGCAAAAAGATTTGGTCTCTCTACTACTAAACTATGGTCCATTTTCGGTCACGATAGTCATCGGGAGCCCAAATCTAGTTACGATGTTGTCTAAAATGAAAAGGCAGACCTGTTCAGATGTGATCTTCTGTAATGGGATAGCTTCCACCCACTTTGTGAAATACTCAGTGATGGTGATTATGAAGCTATGCCCTACAGAAGATTTTGGCGTGATGGGTCCTATGATGTCTAATCCCCATCGTTGTAAGGGCCATGTAATCTGCGTAGTGTGTAATTCTGTTGGTGACACGTGTATAATATGTACATAATGTTGACACGTGTCACATGTCTTAACCTTGGTAAGGAAGTATTTTTTCATATACGGACAATAATACCCTAAGCGTCAGATTTTAGCGGCCATGGCCCGTGGGGCTACGTGTCCTCCACACAGCCCCTCATGGACCTCGCCGACTATTCATTGCGCTTGATCTTCGTTAACACAAGTTATCAATACCCCATCGAAAGAGCGTGTATAGAGAGTATTGACTCTGATGATGACGTATTACCTAGCACGCTTGCATATTGTGTCTTTCTATGCACGCATTAGCGTATGCGGTGGTTCGCCATGCAGCAAATAGGTTTTAATGTTATCGTACCATTCTGGTGTTCCACCCGTGGTTAGTGAAGATATTTGCATCGTATAAATGATAGGATCTACACACTCTATCATCAAAGAAGGCCAAGTGGCAAAGAGATGTAGTGGTACATTTAATACCAGTGTAGCCAGTGCATCGAGTAGAGTGTTATCATTTCGAGGCACGTGTTGGGCATCGGTTGCTACAAATTACTGCACGAGATCTTTAGCCATATCACAATAGGACTATAAATGTATAGCTTTACAGGTGTAGAGTCCTATGATTTTAATTATTACGAGCATCAAATCACCCCTAATTGCCAGGTGTTGAACGTTAAGCTCTCTGGCTGTTAATAATCCCCTGAGGAGCCCCTCATACTCTGCCATGTTGTTTGTACAAGGGAAGGTCAAGAGATAGGCATATAGATGCACATCCTCAGGTGATAGCATAATAACCATAGCAGCACTACCACCTCTAGTGGTTGAAGCTCTGTCAAAGTGTAACATTGTTTCAAGGCCTATTAACACAGGTCTTAGGCTATGTACATGCTCATCGGGAAATTCAGGCTCTATTGTCGCCTGATTGTCAATGGGTGACATCATCAGCTGGTCAGCTATCACCTGGCCTTTCATGGAAGATTGGCCAATGTAGTGCAGATTGAATTATGTTGTCATAGCTTTCCAGCAAGCTATTCTACTACTTTTGTATAAGTTGTGCGTAATGGCTCGCAGGATGTTATTTTTGCAAATTATGTTAATCTTGCTACGGAAGAGATAATGTCTACACTTTTTGAGTGCAAACACCAATGCTAAATAATTATTCTCTACCTCATTATACCTTGTTTCATATGCACATAGTGCATCACTCAAGTAATAGATGGGTACTTCTGACCCATCACCTCTCTTTTGATAGAGTAACGTAGCTATGGATACATCTGAGGTTGCGAAGTCAATGTAGAACGGTTGATCCCTTTGTGGCAGGAAGACCGTTGGTAAGCGTTGAAGCTCTTGTTTCAAGGTATTAAACGCATGCTAACAGTCATCAATCCACTCGAAATTAACCTCTTTCTTGAGCAAGTGCTGCATGGGATGTAATTTGTCTGTTAATCTCGAGATGAACCACCTGATAAACTATAATCATCCTTGCAACCCACGTAGTTTTTTGAGATTTGTAGGATGAATTAACTCAACTATGGCCTTGACCTTGTCAGGGTGTACTCGTATGCCTGTCTCTGATACTACAAACCCCAACATGCATCTGGTTTTAACCCTGAATACACACTTCTTTGGGTTGATCCGGAGCTCATATTTAGAGCATCTTTTAAGGACTAACTCTAGGTCCTCTGAATGATCTTCCGACTTTACAAATTTAATAGCTATATCATCGACATAATCATTCCATCTTCCTAAAAGATAATCACTAAAGATGTAAGTCATGGCTCGTTGATACGTAGCTCCAGCATTTCTTAAACCAAAAGGCATCATAGTGTAATAGAAGGTACCCTAGGGTGTCATGAATGTTGTGGTCAATTGGTGTCCTGGGTTGATGAAAATTTGATTATAGCCTGAGAAACCATCCATAAAGATAAAAGTGCATGCCCAGTGGTTGTATCCACTAATTGGTTGATACTCAGTAATGAAAAGTTGTCCTTAATTATGGCCTTTTTTAGGTCCCAGAAGTCTATACAAATGTGTATTCCTCCTGTCTTCTTAGGGACAACTACTATGTTAGACACCCAGTCTGAGTAATCGACTGCATCGATAAAATTAGCCTGGTACAGCTTGGTAATTTCATCACACATTTCTAGCGTGATTTCTAGCTTAATCTTTCGTGATTTCTATCTAACTTCTTTAATGCACGAGTTTAGAATTTTGTTATGTTGTATTAGCCTTGGGTCTAGTCCCGACATGTCTTCATATGACCACGCAAACACTGTAACATTGTTCTAGAGTACCTGCAGTATATCATCATGTGCCTTTTGGTATAGTAAAGAACTAACCTTAAAATTTTTTTGTTCTCACCCCTATGCGTAACCACGGGAATCTCATTGAGAGGGTCCTCGGTTACATCTCCATCTTCTAGGTCTAGCGTTCGCGTCGAGTGTTCTGGCTAGTTTGGAGATGTTTCCAATGTGGCTATGGTCGCGTCATAAAGGGAAAGGTTAGTTTCTACTAGTGTGTGATCGAGTTGTCTAATGATTTCCCCATGTGGGCCTGTTAAGGCTAGGGATGCGGATAAGGCTACATCCATTTGCCAACTATCCTGCAAAATTGCCAAATATGGAAGTAATTAGAAACTGCTGTGCTAAGTGTCGCAAATGTTAGCATATGATGCTTGTCAGTAGTTTGAAAAAGTATAGTGTGGCATCGTTGAGCATGAAGAGTTAACCGAATTTGAATACCGTGAATAGCCTATAATTAATGTGACCCGATTACGAGGTGATAGGATGTAGTAGTTTAGGGTCATTTCGGACCGTAATCTATGTGATATCTACAAAATTAATGCCCTGATCTTCGAGTTTCATATCACGCTGACACCAGCGATTTAAGAAAGTCCCGCTTTAAATGGGCATCGAGTCGGTTAGTTTTGTGCATTTGGTTCATAAGTAATCAGTTCATATCAAAAACAGGCTATTGGCTATTGCGAATTCAAATTTAGTTATTGTAGCAAGAGAGGAAGAGCAAAGGATAACAGTGCATTTTTGTGAAGATTTACCAAGTAGCAACTATGGCTCTGAAGCTTAAAGGGAAGAATGCAAAATTGGCCAAGATCGATGAAGTGCAAGGAAGCCTGCAACGTGCTTTACAGGCCATGGTCGAGGTGCGAGATGTTACCCCCCTGAATCGGTAGGTCGTCTCTCATTTTCTCGTGTTGCCTTTGTTTTTATTTTGTTTTTGGTGTTATCTGTATATTTATTTCTGTAAATGAGAGTCTTGTTCATAGACCTTGTGTTAAAATAAGGGTTTACGTAGCGAAATTTCTGTGGTATTATTCTTGAACAATACGCGTTATTTCTTCCATCACCGTTGTGAGGGACAGACCTTCCACTATTGCAAGGGTTTGAGCGATTTTGACCTCGCGGTTTAAACATAATCTATAAATTCTCTTAAGCATGCAATGAAATTTAGATTTGGAATGTTTTTCTGATGGTAGCGTGTTTATATTCTGTATGGTATAATGGTGAAATCTGTGCTAATTTTTTTGGACATAGTCGGTGTTTTGTGTTGTATAAGCGCTCCCGTAGCCAATGTTCCTCCCCCTCATGCTTGCCTAAAGGGGGAAGTGATATCGTTCCAGAGGGGTGCGTGGGAGTTTTTGCAATTTTTTCTTCATAACTACAGCATAATAATTTGGTCACATTTTTTAGGCAATAAGGCTACAACTATTCTAGAAATTCTGTTAGTCAGTTCCACACAGGGTATTCTAGCTTTCCTAACAGATGGAGCTATTGACACTGGTCGAGCTCAAGACCGCAAACCAAGCGCTAAGGGTTTGAGGCATTTAAGTTGGATCTAGGAGATGCCTAGATTTAACTATTATCATGCCTATAACACTTTGTTCATAGCTCGTCATGTTGGAACCTACTTTCAGTACCCACTTGGCACTGTGCATTACGCAAGTGGGTAAGTTATTTTGTTTTTCTTTTTACGGTGTGCTAATATGTCTTCTATTGTTTAAATTTGTAGAGCGTGAGATAGTAATGTGCTATATAATACAAGTTCTTTATCAATGAAAATGGCTTACTAGGCAACAATGATACGTTGTCCTTAACCAAAAGAGCTATAAAGAAGTTTACCTTTATTAGCAATGTCTGCGCCGGTGTCATGGGGCAATTGGCCTTCGAGATCCCTGAATATCCCACCCGCTATGTCAAGTTCTTCAACAACTATAAGAAACTCAGATGGTTGAATGAGGAATGGACTCTGGACCCTCCCCTCACTGTCATGAACGTGCAAAGAAAACTTCCTCCATTTCATTTGCCATTTGGTCTTGGTAAGCTTAGTCGTAATGATTAACTATTTGATATTATTGGTTAACATGATATATAACATTATTTTTTGTTGTCTTACCTTGTGTTAACAATCAGAGAGTCTCGGGAGATTACTATCATGGTTTCTGGTCACAAGGCGAACACCCTCCTCTTCCGTTACGGCAACATAAAAGAAGCACAACGTTGGCTCAGCCATAGAGCGGCCCTAGTTGCGTTGGCTACTAAGCTCCGGGAAGCAAGGTTGATGGACCTATTGTTGGCTATAACCGTCGATGTCCTTGCAAGTGAAATGCTAACCTTGGTCAACTCCTTCAACGAGGAGGCTGAACGTTTTTGCACGCGTGTGTGTAACATGCGTGTACATTTTGACATCGATGCTCAGCTATTTGCTGACCTTTTCAGCATCCCCTCGAATGGCCTTCCCATAGAGGAAAAGTCTAGGAGGAGCTTAAAATGTTAGGAAGAGCTAGAGGAGTGGCTAGGGGTTAAGAAGGAGACAAAGGGGATCCCCTCTGAAAAGATCAAGTTGGAGGTGGCCAAAACCATCTACCCCCTTTTCCAAGCTCGGGCCTTCCCCAAAACACTCTCACAAGGGAAGTTCCTTACTATTGAGCAAGCCTTGATTATGCGAGAGGTGATGGAGGAGGGGACCCAATTCGACTAGGTGAGCTATTTTGCTGAAGGTTTACGCACTGAAATGATCAGGCTCCGCCAAACGCTCGAGTCCCATTTCAGTGTGCACTTTGCTTTTTTTATAACTTGCCTTCAACATTTTGCCAAATTTTTGGTGGTCCAGAGGAATGGGGTCTAGGTGCAACAGGACCAAGACCAATTATCCAAACCTTGGATCTCCCATATTTTCAGCACTACCTGGTCACAAGACCCTCTAGAGGGAATTGGAGAGTCGTTTTCTATAATGACTAAGAATGTGGCAACACCTTGAACGTGGGGTCCTGACAGCGTGGGTGGGGCGCTTCCCTCTTACATCGGTGATAATTCATGGGGGAAGCACCTGGCAGTAGAAATAGTTAATGCATCAGTTCAGCATAAGAAGCCTCGTCTAACTGAGGCACCTATGAAGCCAGCAGGTGGCGCAGGCAGTATAGTACAAGTCAAGTTTCAACGGAGTAAACCTCTAACTGGTGAGTGAAAGAATACAGTAAAAAATTATGGTCATTATTGTATTGCGTAATTTTTTATTCTAAAATAATATCGATGTTCTGAATTATTCAATAATACTATGTAATAGGAAAGGAAAAGTTTGCAAAGTAGTTGATCCCTAAAATAGGGGCCATGGTGTTATGACGTGAAGAAGGAACCCTAGTTTTGGAAAAGGAGGCCCCAGTTATCAAGGAGAGTGATGCACAAACTCTTGTGCATGAAGAAAGAGTAGAAGTGGAAAGTATCGAGGCTCTTCCAACTAGGACAAGAAGAGGTAACTAGTCTATTACTGTTTCTTGGAGATTCTGTTAGTAGCCAAAGTTTTTGACTTAACTATATCGCAGGTGACCAACGCGGACCCTCGTCAACCATTGTAAGCAGAGTATGGGGTGAATTTCCTGACAAATTTGCTTTTATGGAGGGTGTCGTGGATGACATGATCAAACATTTAGAGCATGTCGACCCTGCAGCTGGTATGCTACGGTTATCATGTAGCTATTTTTCTATAGGATTACGCAGCTATAATTATGTCTAATCTATTATTTGTTATTAGGAGCTCACCTCCGATGGGACCCATAGAGCCCATTGACTTGGACACCATCGAACACGCATCAGAGATGACCGACATACCGTGGAACATTTACAAAGAAATGCGTAAATGTGCATTATGCTCAACTTGCTCCCTGTGGGAAAGCTAGAATGTCAATGAAGACCTCTGGAAGAAACTCCAGAAGTCAAAGAAGAAAAGGGAGTCTCTGACTAGAGAGGTCGGAGACTTAAGGTCACAGAATGAGTTCCTACAGGCTCAAGGAATGGAAATGGAGGATTGGAGGACAACTTTCATTGACTATGCTCACTACTAGACCATAGTCAGAAACAGTGTCTAGACTAGCTGTGAATTGGTCGAACAAAGGATGTAGATGGACCTCCTAGCCTAGAAGAACCAGGACTGGAAGGACTTTTGCGCAAGGGTTCAGGAGTGGGGACAGAGACAGAAGAACCACAAGCATTTTTATAAGCGAGAAAGTATCGCTTATCACTAGCATTATCAAGATTCTACCATCGAAGCCCAATCCTTGCAATTGTTCCTTGATGTCATTGGCACTTCTAAGGCCTTCAAGAAGTTTCAAGAACAAGTGACGGTGAGAGCGTCCCTAGAAAGAGAAATGACTCTTCCTCGGGGAGAGACCACCGTCCCTTCCTTCTTCCCCGAACCACCCCGATGGACTAGTGTGGAGAAGGGGAAGGTCAAGGCTGGAACCAATCTGGGGGACAGGGTTTGGTCTAAGCTGACTGAAGAAAAGATTATGCAATGTCTATGGGTCGGCCTAGATCAACTTCCTTTTGCAACTGATGCAAGACCATCGCGAGTAAGTTCTAGTGTTATTGAGTTTTCTGAATTATCCTACCTAGCTACCATGGCTTTTGTTGATATACTTATTATGTCTAGCTACAGGAAATAAATGAAGAGGGTGAATGAGGAGCAGAGTGTGACGGTGAAGATTGACACCCTGACGAACAAATTCTAGTAGAAGAACATTGTGAAGAGGACATTCCTCACGAGGGAATGCCTCATAGAAGGGATGGCCCTTATGAAGATGATTTTCTCAACTTGGAAGCAGAGTTAGGAGATACAAGAGACAGTGGTAATAGAGAGGATGCGTAATTATGATTACACACGATTTTATTTATGAAATGGAACAAAAGACAATATGCATTTTGACATGATTAAACATGAATTTTTATTAATTTTAATAGGTTTTTATTGTTTTCATTTATTGAAAGCATGGATAGAATTGGTGTAATTATGAGAAGGTATGGTTAGTGTAAGTGTAAGATAGAATTGTTAGTTTAAGGCCATTTCGGGCCGCTAAGTGATTTTTGCGTAAAAAGAAAATGTGAACGGGATTGTTAGTTTAAGGCCATTTCAGGCCATCAAGTCATTCTAGGGTAAATACATGAATAGTACTATTATTTTAAGGCCATTTCTGGCCACTATATGATTTAAGCATAAAATGGAAATAAGATATCTAGTTTAGGGCCATTTCAGGCCTTTGCTAGTTTTAGGCCATTGCGGGCCTTTACTTGTTTTAGGCCATCGCAGGCCATCACTAGTTTTAGGCCATTGCAGGCCATCACTAGTTTTAGGCCATTGCAGGCCAATACTAGTTTTAGGCCATCGTGGGCCATAATCGTATATAGAACAACACAGTTGGTAAAAGTGTAAACATATGCATATATGCATAAACGTAACGAATAGAAACTAGAAAACGTAAATGGCACAAACTAGAGAAACATAAAAGGCATAACTGATGGAAAAATGTATAAGGTATAACTGATGGAAAGCGTAAAAATATGTATAATGGTAACAAGCAAAACTAGCAAACAAAACTGGCAAGCATAAATAGCAAAATTGGTAGAAAGTGTAAAGATGTGCGTAAATGTCATACCGGTCAACCGTTAATCCCGTAGTTGTTTCTTGATAGCTTCCGCATTGAGTGATGCATCAGGGTAGGGAGGTTTATGACTCAACTCCTTCATGTCACCATCATCTCCCTGAAATGGTAGTTTGGCCTAGGCTAGGCTACAATCAGCCATTGTTTCAGCTCGTTTGAGGATTTGGACAGTGGTTTGGTCTTCGAAAATTTCAATTTTTGAACCCTGTTCTTCCTCTATGTTGTTGATAGCCCGATGGGTTACTTCATCACCATGTATCACCACTTTTCTCCCTACATAAGGTAGATGTATCTCTTGGTGGATTGGCGATGAAACTGCCCTTAGTTGGGCTAGCCAGGACCTCCCCAAGATCAAATTGAAACCAGGCATCTCCTCGACAATAATAAATGTGGCATCTGTGGGAAATTGATCTCCCACCACAAAGTCAATATGCACCATCCCTTTGACTTCAACTCATGCCCCATTGAATGACTTTAGACATGATGTTGTCGTAGGACTGATCTGGTCGACCAGGCCTAACTTATCCACTATCGGATAAGGGATGACATTCATAGCCATACCATAGTCTACATGCACCCTCTAGATCTAGTGTTGACCAACCGGGATGGTGATGAACATGGGCTCCATTGTCACTTGATCCTTTTTAGGATCATCCTTAATGGCTTCATCGTGAAAAGTCAATGGGGTAGGCTTAGGTCCTTTCGCAGCGAGGGGAAACATGACAGAATGTATCGCTTCCTCTTCCGCTGGAAAGCTTTCATCCACAGGTATGGAGGTTAGCATATGGACCATGGCCTCATGATATTTTTGGGATGTCATAAGCAAGTCATAAAGGCTCAATGTTGTATTCTTCTGTTTTAGAGCCTTCTTGACTTGTGTGAAGGCATCAAGAAGGACCTGCTCACGACTAGGTTGTTTATCCCCTCTTTCCTCTTCCATCCGCCCCAAGAGAAGAATTTCTCGAGGCAGAACGACATCGGTTGAAGGGTTATGTTTCTTTCTGCCGGGAGGAGGTGATTGTGCTTCTGTAACTTTGTCTTGCCTGGGAAGTGCAAGAAAAGGTACAGAAGCAAGAGGTTTAGGTTTGGCAATCCCCAACGTAGGAAGGTCTTTGGTTGCATTAGTTAGCATATTCTCTCCCCCTTTTTCGCTGGGTAGAGGTTGACGATTTTGGTTGGGGATTTTCCCCTGCATAGAAGGGGTAGCTAGCGGTTTCTATATCCTAAGAATAAAAGGTGCCTTAGGGATGGGCATGGGCATGGTCGCAGCTTTACTATTAATGTGAGACTAAGTCATGGTTTGAGAGGATGCCCGAATAACAAAGGATGGCCTCGAGGCACCTCTAGTCAATGCAGAAGGTCCTACCACCTAGTGTGAACTAGTAGGTACACGCAACACAAAGGGTTGCTTAAGTGGTACCTTGCCCTCACCATCCATACTCACCATGTTGATGGTGTACTTTGCGTTACTTACGTTTAATGGGTCTTTGTACACATGCATTGCTTGATTTTCGGGATGCATTGAACTACTGCTATCTAACATTAAAGAACCATTGTCAATCATGCGTTGAATATTATCCTTCAACGCCCAGCAGTAATCAGTGTCATGACCACACAACTGGTGGTAGTCACAGAAATGGTCCAGCCTGAAAGACTTAGGAACTGGCAGTTTGTTAGGCATAGCCAAAGAAGGGTTCTTCAGCAGTTCACAATGATGTCTGTGATGCTTCAGAGATTCTTCGGATATCTTCTTGTTTTGAATATAGCCATCTCCTAATAATTATTTCAGAAGTTCCAAATTATTTACAGGCAGGGCTGTATACTTTGAGTGATCTTTATGCTCAAAGTTTGGTTTTGGCTGTGAGGGTTGTTCAGGGGCAGGCGCTTCCTGGCCGATGCTACTTACACTAGTCGTGCTCTCGGCGGGTGCTGTGGGTGCCTTTTTGTTGTTTTTCTTTTTGGCACCCTCATCCAGTGCAGCTATTATTGTTGTTGTTTCCTTACCTTTGTCTCTACCCTTGCTATTGGCATTTTTATAGGCCACATAAGTCAGGTCTTTGCTAGCCTCCACTGCATCTTAGATGCTCTTAGTTTATGCGAAGGCTTGACTCAGGGAGCGAGAAGCAAGGCAGTATAATTTAGACTTGATAAAGTCGTTAACCGCTCCTTTGAAAATTGCCAATAGATGGGCTTCTGCGATGGGCTCGGGGATTTCATTCAAAGTAGTGCTCCATTGCTGTATAAACCTTTGAACTAGCTCGAGAGGGTCTTGCTTAACTCCCATGAGTTGATCTAATGTAACTTCCAGATTTAGGTTATACTTAAAGCAGGTCACAAACTATGTTAGCAGCTCTTCCAAGGTTGAGATGGAAGCACGAGGGTGTGCTCGATACCTATCCAAGGCCTTACCTGTCAAGGACATTGTAAAGACACAGATGATTGTATGTGGACATTATTGTAGCAGCAAGGATTTCGACCTGAAGGTAACTAGGTGGGCATTAGGATCACCCTCCTATTTTATTTAGTTAAATGGGGCAGAGACATCCCAGGAGGCAACAATAGTAGAGGGACTGCTGGGCTAATAGGATCATCATTGTAGAAATCCATGATTTGTATCGTATCTGAGCCAGCATCCTTAAGATGTTTAACTTCCTCGGTGAGGATCTGAATAAGTAAGAAAGCTTGATCCAGACCTGTGGATGAGGAAGTTGGTGCTTGGGGAAGAGGTGGGGGAGCAAGTAGGATAGCACTAGGTAGTGGAACAGGGGTGATGGATTGGCCTGCTGACGATACGATAGGAATCGTGCCCGCAGACGGAGCCGCCTGTGGGACCCACCACCCAGTTGGCTATGTAGATGAAGTGATCGTCGCCGGCTGTGTAGGATAAAGGATATAAGGATGTTGCGTAGTTGGCTGTGGAATATGGATAGTGGACACAACCAAGGGCTGCATACCATAAAGTGTAGATTGGCGGTGTGTAGCAGGCATGGTTCATTGGCCGGCTGTAGGTTGCTAAACAGATAGTGTCAATTGAACAGCAGTTGCAACCTGCTGCCGTACCGCTGGCTGCAATTGGAAATTTTGTGCCAGATTTTGCACCAGACAACTTATAGGTATGGTATGGACCTGCACTTGCGGGATGAAATGAGGGGCTATGGATGCAGGTATCACCGACGGAATCCTAATTACGTGGGGAGAAAGGGTCACTACCATGTTATTTTGGGATGGCATTTGTACCTATAGAACTGAGGACTGCATACTAGCCTACGGAATGGTGGGGATGGAAACATGCATTTGGGTGGTTGTGATTGGATTGAGAGGCACAGCCTCTCCTGTGAAAGGATGAAACAGCGGGTTTGCATACGTATGTGGTCTGAGGGTATGATATGAATCTGCATGTTCAGATTGAGCTATGAATTCATCCTCCTCATCATTTTAAGGCTCTAGGATAGACTGTGTGGTCTGATTCTTAGCCATAATGAGTTGTGATAGGAGTTCATGGTAATTGTCAGTAAGGGGGATAAAATCGTATGCGGTAGGGGTGAAATATTGACCCCCTCTGTAGATCAACTCATAATTTCATTTTTCCTCCAGCTCGGCCAGGCTAACGGCCAACTTCGCCTAAATCTTAACGTAAATGAAATTATATTCTTCAGGGGTCAAGATAGTAAATGAAGGGTCCCTACCCTGCACTCTCAATGAATGATGTGACAGACCTTAAGGACCTGTTGCACCGAAGGCTAATTCAGGAACGGTGAAGGGATTCGCAGTTGTAGCACCGAAGTCGGTGGCGATCATAGCAATGGTGGTGGCACGAACAGAATCCATCTCTTAGATAGATCGATAACAAAAAATGTAAAGATTTAAAAGGTGATGGTAAGAGAAAGCTATGATTGGGCTTTCTACCCTATAGGATTCCAAAGGAATCATTACTATGACCGATCTACACCGCACGATTTCGTAAACCACCTTGGAGGTATTACATTTACGTTGATTGAATGTGGGTACAGATCGGTTATAGGGTTACCTGTAAAATATAGATCGGAGGTTCAGGCCCTCCTTCTAGTGCGAGAAAACTATAATGATGGAAAACGTCGGTCGCTGGAAATATCGAGCAAAAATCTGTGTACACAATTCCAACCTCAGATCCGTGCGAGGGTCGTGCTAGAGAAAATGAATCTGAGGAGCCCTGAATGGTCTTGTTGATCAGATAGGGACTTACTTAATAAGTAAACTTTCATGTATGGAGATGGTGTATATTTTTTTATATATATTGCGAGGTGATTTCATGTCATTAAACGGAGAGGGAGTTGAAAACAATGTATAGAGTTCAAAATGACGGTAACATTAACATGACAAGAAAGATCAGATTTAGGGAAAATGCGCAATCCCAAGATCTATGATTTGACTCAAAAGCTGAATATGCTACGTACGATATTCTAATGGCAGACTTCGCTTTTCCTTGTGTGAAGCATATACAAACAACGAGAAAGCTATTTAAAGGTAAAGCACAATAAAGGTTGATCTACCTTGTTCTAGCCAAAATTGGGTGCAAAGAAGGTAAATCCCGGAACAAAAATGTCTATCGATCAACTGTTTTTGATCAATAAAGTTTGCCAATTGTACCAGATGATCTCATGACCTCTGATCTGCTCCTTTTTGCCTTTGTCAATCTTCACCAAAAGCTGCTAATGATTGTTGATGAAGAGGATAACCGTTCGCCAAGAAAGCTTGTTGCTCTTGATGACAATGCTAATGCCCATTTTTTTGTTGTCAAAAGAAGATCTTTTCTTTATTCTTCAACTGGAGTATTTATAAGTTCAGAATCACAAAGAAAGGCACAGTCCAGATGACACGTGTCCCGAACTTACAAAATGCCATTGACTTGATGATTTTTATGTCTGAGGCTTGTGACATCATGTTTCATGATGTCTTGGAGCGTAATGCGTCGCAAACCACATTTTCCGAAACTGCCTCATGATTACGCTAAAGAGCGTATTGCCGCATATGGATTGCTGGTGCAGGTACGGTACTACTTTAGCTAACTTTACACTGCATTACGCTTGTTTACACTGCGTAGCGTAATAGAGTGTAAAATAGTTAACTTAAGTTGTGTTACGCTTATTTACGCTGTGAAGCGGAAGCATAAAGTAGTTAACTTTGCACCACGTTACGCTTGTTTACGCCGCATAGCGTAATAAAGTGTAAAGTGACCGGCTTGCATGAAGTTAAGTTGTTGTCATTGTGCTTCCTCTCATTTTGATCAATCTCCTCGAGGCTTGCTATGCTGCACTGTGTAATGCAGTGTAACAAAAGCCTTGACAGAAGAACTTAGTGAAATGCACGACATGTTACAGGCCATTGCTTAGGCCTTAAACTTTTACCGCATTTGCTGAAGTCCCAAATTTCTACCAACCCCATTGCTGTAGTAGGCTACTTTCTAACATCATGCTACATTGCGTAGAATTACGCTAAGCGATGTGACGCTATGTTGCGTAATACAGCATAAAGAGCAAAAAGATAGAATTTTTAGAAAAATTTAGGGACTTGATGTTGCGTGCCCCTTTCCCTAGTTCTGTCTTCCGGATTTCTGCTTTGCACTGTACTGTATTGCAAATGTTTGCCTGAGTTGCAAATCTTCGCCTAAGTCACAAATCTTCATCTGAGTCATGGGCTAGCCTCGCAATTTTCATGGTGTTTCAAGCATCACCCGTAATTCTATGCAACATGACTAGACTAAGCATATTGAAATAAATAGGCACTTTATCAAAGAAAAACTCAAGGATGGTCTCATTTGTGTATCTTATGTTTCTTCCAACTCACAACTAGTAAATGTCCTCACTAATGGACTTTGCAATCATTTTCTCTAGACATTGGTGTCCAAGTTGGGAATGGACAATGTCTATTTACAAGCTTGAAAGAGAGTGATAAGATTAAGCAGAAAACATCATTGCCCTCTTAGCTGATTTATAGTAAGTGATTGATTGATATTTTACTAATTTTAAGAATTAGTTTAAAGAGATATTCTCCATGTAATTTGTATATATATGTCCAATTGTAAACAAGAAGAAATCAAGAAAAATATTTTCTTTTCTTTTCAAATTTTGTCATACATCAATAAAAAATTCATAACATACATACAAATGGCTAGACCAACCATATCATACACTTTTTAATTTTCTAAAGAGAAAAATAGTAACCTTGTCCACTTCATCAATAGTAGAGAAAACATGACACTGACAAGTTTCATTATTTGATAGGGAAGAAAATGCATGACTACAAAATCAAGAATATATATATATATATATATAGTGAAGAGTCAAGGTGATTGGCTCCAATTGTAGACA
>MNCI01019697.1:58364-88860 GCA_015680685.1 Gnetum montanum
ATCCAAGGCCTAGAAAGTTGTTCTAGGTCTTGGCTAATCCATCATGCATTCCTCCACACCACTAGGAACACCACGAACCTCTTTAAGTAACTTGCAAAGAATGCAAAATGCATGTGGATTATGCTAGAGGTGTCTGTGCATAGCTTGAGAATCTCATCTTGAAGCCCATTAGCTAAGGTAGCCACCTAGTTTAATCTAAAACCATCCATTAGGATGCTCTTAAAGGTCCACCCCTATACAAGGTCGATTATCTTCCTTTGTGACAACAGTTTGGAAAACAAGTGGGACCTAAACAAAGGATATGATGCCTTTGCTATAGGATTCATGAAGCTATCAATGGAATTCCTAGAGTGGGCCATGTTTGCACCAAGCCACTTCATAACTTCATCATGATGGCCCTCTTCCTTCACTATATTAGCCTAAAACTATCAAAACCTAATCCTTTCTTGACCTATATTAGCCTAGTTCCATTATATGTAGCCTATTTTTCTTGATTTAACCTTATTAGACAATGTTTTAACTTTTTTATGGCCTTGTGATGCATTGTTAACCTTGTTGTTCTTCCTGTCACCTCTGCATAGCTTTATATTTTCTTTATTTTCTTGATTATGCCCTTAATTTTTATATTGGTATCAAATAGTGGGGTTTGACCTTCCCTAACCACCATTTGGTCCCATGTGAGAATGGCCCACTATGGCCTTAAACTAGCATCATGGCCTGCTAAGGCCTAAAATTGGCAAATCCATGAACTTTGTTGATCACTAGCAATTTTATTTTTCATACTTCCCTTCATTTATGCCATGCTTGACCTTTATTTGGCCTCTATTACACTTTGTTTACTTGTTTTTATCCTATCTGTAGCCTTGAATGACCTTGTTTGCACTAAAATAGCATGTATTTACATGATTTTATAGGATTTTAGGGTTGACATGATTTTATAGGATTTTAGTCCTAGCTTAGAGTTGACATGCAGAACTAAAGTATGAGTGCCTAGGAGCATATCAATATATATTTGAGCCTAAGTGGACCTCATGGTGATGTAGAATGGTATATCGACCCTGATTACCTAGATCTTGAGCCTGATAGTCTTGTTGACCACATAGCCTTGATAGAGAAACCTCTAGAATGGCCTAAAAACCTAATTAAAGTTCTAAACTTAGAGATAGATGACATAATCGAAGACTCTCTAGTTGAGGTTCTTGTGACAATGCATGATGGTGATGAGAAAGCCCTTATACTAAGTTTCTCACTACAACCTCAATAGGCTCAATCCATCACCAAGGCTCTACAAGGAAATATTAAGGCATTTGCCTAGTCATATGAGAATATGCTAGGTCTAGACCCATGCCAAGTATAACATAACATCATACTAGACCATAGCATTAGGCTAATTAAGCAAAAAAGTGCACAATATTAGACCTGATTTGTCCTTGGCACTTCATGATGAGATCTCAAAGCTCTACCAAGATAGTTTCATTAGGGTTGTCTACTATGTAGAATGGATGTCCAACATAGTGGTAGTTCCTAGAAAAATGGGAGTATTCATATTTGTATCAATTTCTTAGAACTAAATAAAGTGATCATCAAGGATTGCTTCCCTTTGCCTAGTATTAATCAACTTATTGATACTATACCTAGACATGTCTTATTGTCCTTTATGGATAGGTTCTTAGGATATAACTAGATTAGAATCAACCCAGAGCATTAACTTAGCAGGACCTTCATGACCCCTTCGAATACCTTTTTCTATACCATGTTGCCCTTTGGCCTTATGAGCATAGGAAAAAACTATTAGTTATTCATGACCTATATCTTCAATGATTACATGCTAGGTTTGGTCAATGATTACATAGATGAAATATTTGTTAAGTCAAAAATGGCTAGTGACCATGCCCATGATCTAGACCTTTTGCTTAAATGGTTCCTCAAGTACGAGCATAGGCTCAACCCTAAGAAATGTGTCTTTGGTGTTAAGACTGGTAAGATGGTTAACTTCGTAGTATCTGAAGTAAGGATTTTTGTCAGTCTTTATAAGGTTAAGGCCATATCCAAATTAGTAGCAGTTACCAACCTTAAGGATCTTCAGGGATTACAAGGCAAATTACAATTTATTCATAGGTTTATTTATAGGCTTACAAATAAGTTATAGCCCATGCAATACTTGCTTAAGAAAGGGATTCACTATAAGTGAATGGCTCAATGCTAAGAGGCTTTTAAAATCCTTAAGCAAGAGTTTTCATAACTACCAATAATTTACCCATCACAAGAGGGAAAACCATTTTACATCTACCCTTCCATCTCTAACATGTCCATTGTCTCTCTACACTATCAAAAATGTGATGATGGAGTAGAGATGCTAGTATACTACCTTAGTCATGCATTGGTTGCCCATGACACTCAATACACTAAATGGAAGAATATTATCTAGCATAAGTCTTTTTCATAAATAAGTGGAGACACTACCTCTTTAGAAGCCAAGTCAATGCCATTTACAAGGATAACATGCTCAGATTCATAATGATCAACATCTACAAAAGTGGCCATATAGCCCAATTGAAAGTCATAATAGTCAAGTTTGACCTACATTACATCTTTCAAGCCTCAACAGAAGATCAATATATAGCCATACAACTCATAGTTTGACATATTGATGACCAAGCAACCATAGATCCTAAGTTTCATGATGAGCACATTAACACCATTAGCCAAGTCCCTAAGGTTTATGAGGTGATCATGCACTTTGATAGAGCTTCAGCTACCAATGGGGTCAATGCTGCTACCATCATAACATTCTTATTTGATGAAATATGATCCTTTTTTCTATCATTTTTAGTTTCCATGTACCAATAACATAGTGGCATATGAGGGTTTGATCAAAGGGATGATGGCAAATCATGACCTAGAAATCAAATGATTAATGATCAAGGGTGATTCACAACTTGTGGTCAACCAAGTAACTAAGGTCTACACATGTAAATCCAAACATTTGCAACCTTACTATAACCTAGGAAAGCAATTATTACCAATTCATAGACATTGATATCCAACACACACCTTGAAACGAGAACAACATAGCCAATGCAATTGCAACATTAGCCCTTAGTGTGATGCCATATTTGTTTAGTAAGTTGTCCACCTTAACTATGGTCTGTGCTATTCCCATCACATAGAACACTAAGGATATCTTTTTGGCTATTGTTCATACTACTCTTGCCTAGGAGTCGTATGACAACATCGAATTTTATCTTATGCATGATAAATCCTCACAAGGCCTAACTACTACTCATAAGGACATTGTATAAAAGTAATCAAAGTAGTATGTCATCGTATGTGATAATACTTTATGTCATATTACTAAATCTCTTGGGTAAAATCAATGGTAGAATAATCCTAGAGGAGGTTCACAAGCATGTTTATGAAGGACATATAGGACCTAGAGCTATGGTTACTAAGATTAGATGGTTAGACTACTACTAGCCCCATATGGAAAGCAACTACCTATAGAAGGTTAAGCATTATGACACATGCCAATAGTATAGAAACCTTGTACACATACCACAAACTTAGTTACATATCACTTAGATCACCTGGCCATTTCAATGATGGGGGTTGGATATCATTGGACCTATAACAAGTAAGTCTTCTATAGGGTATAACTTCATCATCACTACAACTGAATACTCTACCAAGGGGATTAAGGATATCCCCTTAATAAAGACTACATATAAACAAGTTTGTAAATTTATCTTGGATAAGATTGTAGACCATTTCTGCATACCCATGACCATAGTAATAAATAATGGAGCACAATTTAACAACCAAGAAACAAGATATTTTTGTCAGGACCTAGGCATTAAGAATTCTTTCTCATTGTCTTATCACTCTCAACACAATGGATAAGCAAATACTAACAACAAATCCATCATCAACTTACTTTAAAAAATCCCTAGTAATAGTAAGTGCAAATGGCATGAGAAACTTGTTCATGCACTATGGGCCTAAAGAATGACATATTGCATGGTAATTGGTGTAATCTATTATAGCCTAGTCTATGGTTCTGAAGCTATTTTACCTCTTAAATTGTAAGTGTTGTCACTTCAAGTAAATTTGACTAACTTCATCAATGATAAGTAGAATAAGTAGTTGTAGATAGCAGTCATAGACTCGATGGAAGAGTAATGTATGCAAGAAATTGCTCAGATAGAGCACTATCAAGAGAGGTACCACCATAACTTGATCAAGCATAAGAGTACAAAGGGTGATATTATTCTCAAAGCCATCCACAAACATGCAGATAAGTTCTCAGCCAACTAGGAAGAATCCTTCCTTATCACCAAAGGCTTTGGTAATGGAGCATTTAGGATAGCCAACATGGATGGAAATGAGTTGGCCAAACTAATCAATCATTCCTATCTAAAGCCATATTACATGTAGTTGAAAATCATCAATAAGCAAGCATGTTAAACCATGGCTTCTAGAGGCCTTAAACTAGTGGCATGGCCTACCAAGGTGTAAATTTGGTGATAACATAGCCTATTGAGGCCTTAAATTAGCACCACAATTTGCTATGATCTTAAATTGGCATCATAGCCTTCTAAAGCATTAAAATGATACCATGGCCTTAAACTAGCAACATTGGTAACTTGGATAGCTTGGTTTTATCATTTCATATGGCCTATATGGATTGTAATGTTATAACATGTTTTGTTTGCTTGGTTTTCTTATCCTCTTAGAGTTGTCTTAGCAGGATGAAGCTTGAGACCATTACAAGGGTACAATTCATTATGATAGCAAGTCACCACATGACCTTTATGTACAATATTTTATGTGTTTCTCCTACTATGTCAAGAGTGCTTGTACCATTTCCCTTCCTTTGACATCACTCCTTAAGCTTAACCCCATAACCTAATGATAGCCTTCCTTACCCTAAGTAGCAATGTTAGCCTATGTTTTTCACTCATGCACTATATCCATAAGATATCTCTTCATCATGCTTCATCTTCAAGTCCACTTAAATGTAACACAACTCATTCTGTGGGAAATCACTAAGTCCATCAAGCATAACACCAATGAAGGTTTCACCCCATAAAAAAAAGTGCAAGGGAAGTAAACTATCAAGGATTGGAATGGCCTATGAAGCCTGAAATCGTAATGGCCAAAGAAATCTTAGAACACATTTATTGAGTAACCAACACTTCAAAAAATGTTATTACCATTTTGTAACCATGATGTCAACATTGGGAATACATTCATTGTTAGCCTTCATGATCATCTCCCTAATGAACTTTATCATCATCTCATCATGGCCTTATCCCATCATCGCAAACACTCTTCAACATGGTTCAACACAACTTGATCAAGCATGAATAAAGAACATGAATGGTTGACTTGTAGTGATGTTTTGTATTCTTTGTTAGTGCTTCTCGAGTTAATCCTTTAAACACCAATAAATAAGGACCATTTAAACACCACCAAAATTGCATGTTGTAATCATTTCTCATCATATAACTTTCACCCTATGAAACTCGAGGTAGAACTTCATTGTAAAGATGAATATTGTAATCCATAAGAGTAAATATCACATATTTCATACTTTTGGGGTAGAAAAATGCCTCATAACTAGTCAAAACCTCATTCACCATGTGAAAAAAGTCACCTGGTGTTTATATTTAGGATTGATGGGTTCAAAAATGCCTTTTGGAATGCCAAAAATGGCAATTTCATGGGTTTTATTGGGGGGGGGCATATAAACTTTTCTATGCTAGAAACACTTGCTAGAAGGTAAATCTCACATACCCCTAGTGTGGAGGGATGGGGGCTTCCTCCTCAATGTGGAAACTTTACCCCCAGCATGGAGACTACATGCATAGAGAAACTAAAAGGATAATGATTACATCTATTAGATTCACTTTCTAAACCTAGTGTTTTTAGATTGATAAAGTCTACGGAATTTCATAGAATCACTTAATGAATGTTAGTGATTCATATGGTTGGCCATAGGATATAGTTGCTGCTCATCATTAGCACTGTTGCTAGGGACTTTAGTTACTATGTGTGCTATCTAGGACTTAGTGAAATTATTTAAAGACATTGTAACAAACCTTAAAGTCACAATCATTAGAAATAATAATAGTAGTAAAAGCACACTAGTTTTTTCTTCAAAGCTAAAATGGCTTCTTCTCATAGGGCTAATTCTTTTCCATCTTTTGAACATACATCCAATCAATGAAGGCATGGGGGAACAAATCCACTAATGCCCCAAGAATGAAGAGTAGTATATAATCATCCCAATGAGTATGTGCTAGATCTCACCTTCATCCTACATCAAGATGAGTAGTTGTAGTGAAGGAACATGGAAGGCAACATTATGTTTTCATCTAATAGATTAGTTCTTATGATGTTGCTCCAAACTCTCATGACATTAGGCATCTAGGGGCCAAATGCTCAATACATTTTGTAGGATCATTACTATCAAGATTATCATCCCACCAGGGCACAATGCAAGAAACATCAATAACAAGAGGCCCATTACAAAGCATTGAAGGGGAAATGGTTCAAAAATCCCTTGTTCCTGCTAGGCTAGAAAGAAGGAGAGGATCCATTTTTTGGGGGTTCTTAATTCACTAACTTTCCTTTCCTTGACTTTGATGAGGAAAACCTAAACCAAAACTTGTAGTCCACTATCAACAATCCTAGTTTGAGGAAGAATGAGTTCAATGACCATGAGGGTTCTAAAGGTGGGAGTCAAGACAAGAACTAGGACAAGAAACATGATGATGACAAACATGATGATCGTGGTTGTGACAAATGAAGAAGGGATAGTAGGCACCATGGTAGTGCTAGTCCTCCTACATCTTCACCTTTGACATCCTCATCTTCTTCCTCCCCTAGCTTTAACCAAAGTTGTAGAGGATGTGATCATGATGGAGGTGACTAATGAGAGAAAGATGATCATAAGGCCTATCAGACTAGTAGGGACTAGGGGCATGGTAAATTAAGGGAGGTCCACCACCATGAAAGAAGGGCTAGCAGAGAACATCATAGGCATCATGGCCATCATTGAGGCTATAACTATGATGAGCCTTTGCTTACAACTAGAAACATGTTGAGCATTGTGAAGACCATAAGAATCCTAATGAGACATGTAAAATATTTCAAAATAAAAAGGTTGGATATGAATAATATCCCTAAATTTGAAGGGGGATACAACTTAGATTCACAAAATCATCTTCAAGCCTTTCATAATGCTTGTACCTTGCAAAATATGGAAAATGAATGGCAAAAATTAAAGCTATTTTCAAGGACACTCATTAAGGAGGTTGAAAGCTAGCATTGATCCTTAGAACTAAAGTCAATCAAATGATGGAGTATGATGCCTAAGCTCTTCAATGATAAGTATTAAATGTACTCTTAAGTATCCAATCTGAGAAAGTAGATCCAAGGGTGGAGATAGGAAACACATCAATCCCTAGATGTGGCCATGGGTAGATATTACTCTTTGTTGCACAAGTGCCTAGGCCATGACTTTCTTCAAAGGGAGGAGCTTTCTCATATCATAGATGCACTCCACACAAAAATAAGGAGAACTCTTAGGATCTATGCCCAATGAAGACTTTCAAAGCTATGGATCCATCAAATCTAAAGACTCATTAAGTAGGTGGCCAAAGAAGAAGGCAAGTTGTGGAAAAGGAAAAGTGCAAAGGAGTTCAACTGAGTTCCTTCCATCTAAAAAAGGAATGTTTGGTTCTATGACAATGAGTAGGAGTCATTTCTTGATGAAGTGATGCAATGTAAAACCTTGTTGATCAAAAACTCTATTTCTGAAATATTGGCCAAGATAGATAAAATGTGGAATTCTTTGGACAAAAAATTCCAATTTTCTCTTAAAATTTCTAAAGTGTCCAAAGAGTAAAGTAGTAGTCACGATCAAAGGAGAATGAAAGAACCTAAATGTGTCCACAAAAGGGGTAAGGGCAAAGCTACTACTGTAGAGGAGGTTACAGAGTCTAAAATAGATGATGAAGATGTATGTGACATCTACCACTATGAGCATCCTAAGGGATGTTGCCCAATTTAGTCACACTTGCAATAGGCTGGGGTGTACTTGCTAAATCTTAGATTGGTAGAAAAGAAAGCACCTAGGAGGTTTCCTTATCCTTAATGCAACTGTAGGCAACTCCACCGATAGTAAGCTTAGTATCTGAGTGGAGCTCCACACCAACCTCATGAGCAATACTAGTAGTGATAGCACCCATAGTTGTGGAGGATGCCACCACCAAGGTAAGAATACCCTTACCAGCAATGAGATCCATATGGATACTACTTTCAAAAGTTGATTTCTCCATGTTATGTTTTCAATCACATCTCCTTTCAACACCACTACTACCCTCTTGAATATTACAAAGCTCGATCTCTAAGAGGGGAATCTCCATTTTCATTCTACTCGCCTCATCATTCTACACCTATACCTCCACCTTTAACTCAACTACAACTAGCCCCTTTCATAGAGGGTGAAATTTATACCTAGCCATACTAAAGAAATACCATGAGGGCTATTAACTTACAGCTAACTCCTTAGATAGGTGGCTTAAAAAACAAACCTCAAAAAAAAATTTACTTTTAAACCAATAGTTCTTCAAATCCCTCACATGAACCTATGGCTAATGACCTTGCTTCTCCCTCATCCTCTACTTCATTATTTGATAACCCTTCAAACTAAACACCTTCCAAAGTGCATACCATGATGTTGACCCATGCAGTAATCAATTGAATCAAGACTAGTTACCTTCCAAGGAAAATATTTGATTCTGGAAGTTTCCTTATTTACTAGAAAATCACTAAGAATGAGCCTTGCAAGGCTTTTCTAAACTTAGGCTCTCATGTTAATTTGATTTCTAATGAGATGTAAAAAGCTTGGAACCTACCTCTACTCCACAAGAGAAACATTCATCTTGAGTTGGCAGATTAGTCCATCACCATTCCCTTGGAATTGGTGGAGGACATGGTGACCACTGTTTATGAGTGATTCATATTGATAACTGTAAGGAAGACTTTCCAATCATAATGGGAAGGACTTGGTTGAGCATCATTGATGCATGGTTGGATATCAAAGACCTCTCCTTCAAAATTTCCAAGGAAAATGATTTTGCAAAGATAGAGAGGAAGCATGTTTCATGCATCATGTACAATAATGCAAGCTACAACTATGTGTAGAAGTTATGGTTCATAAAAAGTACACCTATTACAACATGCAAATAGTGTGCAGATGTGATAAAAATTTGAAGGTGGCTATATATAGCATCCACAAAATAGAAGGACATCCAGTGGTTGATAGCTGATCATAAAAGTAGTTCAATAATATTCATGAAACCAACTTAGAGCCTTACAAGCACCTATGTTGGATTCATGGATGAATTGGAGCAAGTTCATCACTAACTCTCTAATTATGAATCTAATGAAACCAATTAGGAAGAGTTGTAGATACTTGAAAGCTTCAAACAAGAGCCCCTTAAGTTGAAACCTTTACTAGCCATAATGCAATATGTCTTTTTGAATAATGGTAATCTAGTTATCATGAATGCCAACCTTGCTCCTATGTAGAAAAAGAAGCTATTGGAGGTGATCAACAAATGATCAAAAGCCTTTACTTGGTCACATCCTGAACTCATTGGAATTGATTCTAGCAAATGTTAGTACTACACAATTCCTTCCATCAAGCTAAAGAGGTAGCTAAAGTGGTAGTTGAATCCCAAACTAAAGTAGATTGTCAAAGAGGAGATTAAACAACTCCTCAAGATAGGGTTCATCTATCCCATTGTGGATAGTGAGTGCATTAGCTCACTTGTGATAGTGCCAAATAAAGGTGGAAAATGGAAAGTTTGTATTGATTTTAGGCTATTGAACATGACAACTTATAAAGATCACTTTCCATTTCCATTTGTAGACCAAGTGTTGGATACCATTTTTAGGCATTGTTGCTACAATTTGCTAGATGATTATAGTGGCTATAACCAAATCTAGATCATACTAGAGGATCAGGCCAAAACTACATGCATGAGTTCCTAGGGACTTTTGCATATAGAAAGATGTTGTTTGGCCTGTGCAATGCCCCCACGGCATTCCAACAAGTTGTCCTAAGCATTTTTCAACAAAAAATTGGTAACAAGATGCAAGTCTTCATGGATGACTTCTCCACCTATGATGCTACATTTGAGCAAGCCCTCAACCATCTTAAGTGTTGAAAAGGTATGTGAAGACAAACCTTGGGATCAACTAGAAAAAATGCCATCTGATGATCCAAGAAGGCATTATCTTGGAACATAGAATTTCTAAAAAAGGGATCTAGGTAGATAGTAAAAAAATAGGGATCATCCAGGGAATCACTAGATAGCTAGAAATTGTTAAAAGATGTGCAATCATTCTTTGGACACATTGGCTACTATTGACAATTCATAGAGAATTTCTTAAAGATTGCTAAACTATTGGTGGAGCTGATAAAGGAGGATGTTCCTTTTTTTTGGACCAATAAATTTGAACATGCATTCTAGCATCTCAAGTAGAATTTTGTAGAAACTCTAATTCTACAAGCACCTAATTGGTCCAAACCCTTCCACATCATGATAGGTGCATCAAATTATGCTTTGGAAGCCATGCTCATGTAGTTGGATAAATCAAAAATGTGCATACTACATCCACTACATGAGTAAAAGCATTATGGATGCGTAGCTAAATTACACAACAATAGAGAAAGAATTGATGGTGGTGGTGTTCACCTTGGAGAAATTTAGACATTATGTGCTTGGATATAAGGTGTTAGTGCACATTGACCATAGTGTAATTTGGTTGCTCATGAAAAAATCAATGGTGAGCCCCTATATCATATAATGGCTTATCATCTTACAAGAATTTGATCTTATGATGGTAGATCAAAAGGAGACTAAGAATGTGGTTGTAGATCTCTTGTCTTAATTACAATGAGACAAAAAAGAGGAGGAGAGCCCACTATCAAATCAATTTTTTGATAAACCTCTATTTGCTGGAGCTATAACTGAACAAATGCGTAATAAGCCTAATTGGTATAATGACATTCTCACCTATATTCTCACTCAAGAGATACCACAAGAGTTAGATCATATGAAGAAACACTAGTTTCTTCACTAGGTGAAATGCTTCATAGAGATCAACAGAAACCTTTACAAGGTGTGTGCTAATGGCCTAGTTTGTTGGTGTGTTTTTGAGGTTGATCAACTATGCATTTTTCAAGTTGCTCATGAGGGTCCTTGTGGGAACCACTATGATGGAAGATGCATGACCATTAAGATCCTCATGGTATGGTATTATTGGCCAACACTCTTCAAGCACACACACTACTTCATCTACTCTTGTGGACATTGTAATGCAATGGTGGAATGACTACTCATATGGAGGAACCTTAGTAGTGGATCAAACCATTTGATTCCTTTGACATTTGGAACATTGACTTCATGTAACCCATCTCATCCATGTCAAATGGAAAGGTGCACATCATAGTGAGTGTTAACTATTGTACGAAATGGGTAGAAGCTACAATCATCATTGATTATACATCTTCTACAATTACTTGGTTTGTATAAAAAAAATGTTGTAAATAGGTTTGGTATGGCACATGAACTTATTTTTGATAATGATACTTACTTTACAAGCATTACCTTTTGGAATCTCATGCAACACTTGAGGGTTGAACATAAATTAATAATGCCTCACCATCCCCAAGGTAATGGTTAAGTAGAGGTTATGAATAAAAAATTACAAAGATACTAACAAGAATAGTTAGTAAATATAGGATGGATTGGAGCAAAAAACTCAATGATGCCGTTTAGAATTATTGCTCTAGATGGAAACTTCCTATTGGCTACTCTCCCTATGAGCTCATGTACAGAAAATTGCCAACACTTCATATTCAAGCTAAGCTCTATACACTTTTAACAACTTGTGACCTTGACCTTAACCTAAGTTTAAGATAAAAAGAAAGACTAATGAACCTCAACTTACTAAATGAGAACCAATTGGTAGCCTTGTCATCTAACGAGTTACACAAGGTATTCAACAAGAAATGCCATGAGCTTAGGATATGGAAAGTCAAATTTCAACTAGGGGATAGGGTCCTCTACTAGAATCCCACACATGTACCATAAATAACCATGTTTCAAATGTTTTGAAAAGAGCCTTATGCTACCTATAAAACCTTTTCTTATAGGGTCATGTTAGTTTACAAACCTGAAAGCCTAAAATAAGAAACTACTAGTCAACATGCAACAAATTAAACCTTTCCATGAGCCTAAGAAAGCCAATGGCTAGAACACCTCAACAGATTTATAGGCATGCTCAAATTTTCAGATCTCCTCCTTTGAACTTAGCCTTTGGGGAGATGGCCATCCATGCTAATCATTTAAAGTGCTCCTCAATTTTTACACCTTTTTGTTTTATACTTTTTCCTTTTACTCCATTTTTTATTTTACACTATCTTTAGTACCTTTTCTTCTTTCTTAGATATTTTATAATTTATTCTATATTTTAATTTATTTGGTTGATTTTTTCTAATGTTTTTCTTATGTTTTATTTTTTTTTATTGTTGGCAAGACTAAGTGAAACTATAGCTGCTATTGATGGTGGTTTGTACTATATTGTTACTTGATTACTAGTATCTAGATTCTATCTTTGAATTTTGGTATTGATAACTAAGACATGGTTTCTTTTTCATGATAATAGGTAATGAGTCCACATCATCTACCAATCCACAAACTCTATGATGTTCCTTATTTTGGAAATATAAGGTTCCTTCCTTAATGAAACTTTTAATGAACTTGTGACCTTGGTAGTTTCCAAACCTAGAAAGGATTAAATGGATAGATAAGGATGTGACTTTAGGGGGATTTAGTGCTCTTTATACTTACCTACCCTTTTGAGTGCATGAGTGTTTTCATGGATTTTTGATTGTTTCACTATTGACTAGTAATAGAATGTTAAAAGACTTTACATGGTGTGGTTCCCATTGAAAAGTCATAAAATATAAAATTCAAAAAAAATAATGAAAATTCAAAGCACATCCCTTAGAAAAAATAATGGGCTATAAGCACTGATTATGAGACTAGAAGGACATGTTACCCATGCCTAAAGGTTTCCTCTAACTAAGATCCATCTCACTTCCTACTTTTCTTTTCTTCTCTTTTTGGAATGGTCATTGATCTATGGGATGGTCATGGAGTGTTAATGTAAAGTCATTGGAAGTGGTTGGTTTTAGTTTTGACTAAGGATAGACGTTATCAGGTCATATTAACCACAAAATCCATAAAGGACTTCATGTGACCATGATCTGAAATTCCATTCCACTCTCTACCTCATCCATCTCTACACTCCATAACGTACCTCACTATTAGTTTTTCATGTGTTGCTTAATGTATTTATTTGATGTGTCAAACTTCTTAGGTAGATTCTTTCAATATTTAGTGCTTAACTTTCCATAATCATTAATCACTCATGGGGTCCATAGACTCCTTGGTTTGAGGACATACAAGGGCATTAAGGACATGAGCCTGCTATGGGGAGGATCCACTTGCATATTTTTTAGTTTAATTAGTTAAGTTCATTATCCTTGAACATTTTTACATTCAAATAATTTTTGATCCATTTCAAATGTATCTAGTTTTGCACTTCTTTTCAAGTTTCTTCAATCATTTCTCCTAATTTAAATCTCTTTTCTTATGGATTATCTAGCCCTCTTCAGTCATTTCTTCATGTTGATGGCCTTTCTCGATCACTATGGACTCATATTTCATGCAAAAATCCTTTGTTTTGATGTAGTAATAGCATATTTATGGATCAATTCTAGTTAGTTCATGATATGGCAAGGCAAAGACTGTTGGTGATTTATTGACTACCTTTAACACCTTCTCTTTTTATTTATGAGAAATATTGGCATCGATTATAACCAACTTGCTATTTGTTAGGAAAGCATATTTCATTTTGGTTGGTTGAGTTTTCAGCTCTAGGGGCTCCTATTTAAAGCTTTTAGGGATTTCTAACTCTTCACAATAAGTGTCATTAGCTTCATCAAAGACTTCGTGATGGATCTACTCCATCTCATTCATGCCTTCAATGTAGGCACTTGTTAAGCTCTCAGTTGGTTCCATGCATATTATTTAGCTACTATCAAGATTAGTTATCAACCACTAGTTGTCCTTCTATTTTGTAGCTACTATGTACTAGCACCTTTAAATTTCAGACAAATTTGCATACTACTTGCATGTTGTGATAGATGTACTTTTTATTGACCATAACTTCTACACACAGTTGCATGTTGTGTCATTGTATGCAATGCATGGAATGTGCTTCTTATCTATCTTTCCAAATTAATTTTCCTTGGAAATATTCAAGGAGAGGTCTTTGATTCCCAACCATGCATCAATGATGCTTAAATAAGTCCTTCCCATGATGATTGCAAAGGCCCCCTTGTAGTCATCAACATAGATCACCAAGAAGTTAGCAAGATAGGATTACCCACAAATAGTGGTCATAATGTCCTTCACTAATCCCAAGGAAACATTGATGGATTGATCTACCAAGTCAAGATGAATGTTTCTCTCCTTGAGTAGAGGTAGATTCCATGTTTTGTACATCTCATAAGAAATTAGATTTACACTAGAACCTAAGTGTAGAAGAGCCTTACTAGGCTCATTCGTAACAATTTGTAGGTAGATAAGGAGACTCCTAGGGTCAAATCTCTTCCTAAGAAGGTGACCAGCCCTGATCCAAGTGGTTACCGCATGGGTCAACATTGAAACACCCCAAATTTTCAGGGCATCCTTTCTTCACCGAGCTAATGCAATTCAGGCAGCGTCATGTCACTTTAGCAAGAATCAAGTGTTCTGAGCTTAGGTTGTTTAGTTTGGCAAATTTTCTAGCTAGGTAATTCGTCTAGTTGATAGCCTACTCAGAAGCGATGCGGAGAGTTGTCGGTGGTGCTCAAAATGCACAAAACAGTTTGGTAGGTTTTCTAGTCAAGGAGTTTGCTACACTACGCCATATAATATAGCATAGCAAGCTTCAAAAGATAGTTATTTAAATGTTGACCAAAAATTTTTGCAAGACAATATGCTACGCTATGCCACGCTACGTAGTGTAGCATAGCGAAGTGAGAGCAAGAAAGGAAGGATTGGCTTACTTGGTGATTTCTAATCACACTAAGTTAGCACCTATGGCCTTCGAAATAGGTGCTTCACTTGACTCTAAGTTATTTAGCAATAACTCCTTCACCAAAAAATGACAAACTTAGCAAAAAAGTAGGGCATCTTGATTGTTACACTACGTAGTGTAGCACAGCATAGAAACTCTACGCGAATAACGAAAGGCATCTCAAAGGGTAGGATCAACAAGTTTGCAAGATTTGTAGTGCAAAGGGAAAGTTAGCATGCTTCAAAGGTGTTCAACACATGTAGCAGGACACAATGCAAGTTTTTGCTTCAAACCGGTGGCTACGCTATGTTACGCAACATGGTGTGGCATAGTGTAACATGTTACTACGATACGCCAACAGACTATGCTACAAAGCATGGCACGACATAGCAGACAATTATTCCACATCAATGCACTTCACCTAATTACACCATTGACACACATATCCAAGCTCTAATGGTGCAATTACAATGTGGTAGGTTTGTAATTACATCATGGCAGGCTCGTCCAATGGACATGCACGTCCAACGGTCATGCATGCCCATGCAGCATAGACAATTCAACATAGGCCCAAGACACATGACATCCAAACCACACCCTTCCCATGCCCTTAGCCCTATAAATACCTCAATGAGTGATGCTCAAGAGATCATTTTGTGATCTCAAGATTGTTTTGGCATCTTTTAGTGTTAGGGTCAATTGGCTGGTCCCTTGGCTAGTAAGCAAGCAAAAAGTTAGCATTGTATTCTTGAGCATTGTAAACATCTTGTTTGACATTGTAAACAGTTGACACTCTTATTTGGCATTTTTTTCTACTCATTCCTGCTATCCCCAAAGCATCATGCATTGTTGGCTCCTGAGTCTGTGTTCAAGTACACAGTTTTCTTACTCTAAACGTCTTGGTTACTCTTGGGATCTCTACACTGCTCAACGTTGTGCAACCAATTGTATCCACCTTGATAGAGTGAAGTCATGTTCTTGAAGCAGTGTATTTTTCTAACCATAATTTACTTTGTTTTCTTGCTTACCATTGCATTTTTACATTATCTCTGTCTCTTTTGCATTTAAAGTTACCATTTTATGCTAGAAGTTTCATTTTCAAATTATCCATTTATGAAAGGTTATATTGACACTGACTAAGTCCCTATCTAATTGACCACACCATTCAGGGCACCCTATTTCAATTTATCCAGCATGGCCCTCTCGAGAATTCGGGGTTGAGAATGTCAATGACCGACAACCTCTTAGTGTTTTCCAACCGCTGATGTTTTCGGTCGCTACAGTTTTTTGGTGCTAGAAGAAGGCCCTTTTAGTGCCCTTTCTATGTGTCATGGTAGTCCTATAAGCATTCTACACCCTAATATGCATCAGCATAAACTTGACACCTGTCTGTGATTGTTTACGCATTGTGCAGTGCAGATCAGCCACCTCGATGATTCCTTGAGAACCCTATAGGACATAAAGTCTATGACCGCTAGTTGACTTGCTTGTTTTACATTAGTCTTGCACGCATTTTGTACCCTATCACATGCAAGCATAAACATGACATCCATTTGTGGTTGTTTACGTATCGTGTGGTATAGATTGGTCACTTCGACGATTCCTCATGAACCCTACAAGACATAAAGCCTTTTTGATTACTTTCCAATTTCTTTGATTTTCGTTTTTGTTTGCAAAACTGTTTAGCTTAACAATGGTTTTCTCGCATGCTATTGATAACACCTTCAACGTTGAGATTCCCATCATGGTTCATGGCATCACTAATGCCGAACAACCACTCAACCCGATGCTAGAAACACGTCGATCCCTTAGGATCCAAAACCAGGGACCTAAGGGCTTGGCCCAGTAGTATGAATGCTATAACTTCCTCTGTGCAAAGGTGCAGGAAAATTTTCCCTTCGATGTGCACAAACTTGAAGAGAAACATAGCTTCGAGTTTGCTTACTACGACGGGATGGAATTTTTTCCCACTCCTAGTGCTATCATCCATTTGACATGAATGAACCAATGGAATCTAGACCACTTAATCTAGTTGGTTAGACTTAGGGAGCAACAAGACATAGCGTCTAACCATGAAGATGCCTTCTAGGACGGATAGGAGGAACTCGATTCCCAATCTGACAAGGGAGGTCAAACGAACCCCATTACCATCCCTCCTACCTAGTCCTTCTGGACTAACCCATTATCTGTCACTGCTCCCTTCATGATCACACCTATGTTTTCATAGCTCGCAATCACATCTGTGATGGGTAACCATGTCAATCCCTCTACATATCAACACCCTCTTTCCCCAGTTTCACCTATTTTGTTTGCAGCCACTATTCCTTTGTAAACTGTTCATTAATTCATTATTGTAGCACATCACATGCATATTACAAATACCCTGTCACATGTGCACACCATACTAGCTTCGCAGCCATACACAGCTTCCACTTCCATTCCTGCATTTATGTCTATCCCACCATCTACAGTTGGCCTAGGCTTGTCAACATGGTGGACCCCATTCTTTGTTCCCTCTGCTACACTACCATTGTAAATGTCACACCACATTCTTCAATATACCTACCAAGTGCCACAAATGATACCGCCCAGCACAGGTATTTGGTTTGTTCTACAAATAGTCTATCCCATGGCACAACCCTTGGCAGTTTCTTCGACGACACCATCCGTCAGTTGGTGGACACCACAAGAAACAGAAGTTGCTAGGGCCATCCCAATGGTACCGCCGGTGGGTCACGCTATCATTCCTACCACCCCATAGATGGGAGCTACCCTGGTAGTTCCCCAGCTATCCACATCATCCTAGGGTTTGGACCAAGCATTCTAACTCATCCAAACCCTCAATAAGGAAATAAAACGTCTCAAGGCAATTGGGTCTGACACGGTACAAGTCATGGACTTTTACCAGGAAAAACCCATCAGCCCTACCATCCCCACACTAATGTTACCCCCAGGGATGTCTCTCCCACACTTCATGAAATACAATGGGGAGGGAGATCCCAACGTGCATCTTATTACCTTTAGGTTTGAATCCCTTCTGTTGCAACAATGGCCACACACAATTGTTCATGTCTTTACTATGTCCCTAGCTAGGAGAGCCTTGGATTGGTACCACATGCTGCCACGCTCATCTATTTCAACCCTAGAGGAGCTCCTGACCCAATTCATGACACACTTCAAGTATAACTTGAAGCCAGAAATCACGTTGGATCAGTTGATGAGTGTGAAGTAGGATCCTTTGGAGCCGGTCCAAAAGTTCATTCAACATTGTAGTGTAACCCTTAATGAGATCCTCTATTCCATTGCAAAGCCCCACTTGCTAGCCATCTTTAGGGGTGCAGTGAACAACTTCATCAAGTCTAAACTATACTACCTCAATCTTTACACTCTTAGTTAGGCCTTCGTTCAAACTAAGAGCATACAAGATGCGGCCAAGGCAAGTAAAGACCCAACCTACATTGCTTACAACAACACCTTCACAAAGAAAGACAAGGGTAAGGCCCCAACAACCACAGTGGCTTCTATGGCGACCAAAGCCAAGCCTAAACCTTATAACAATGGTAACAAGAATAACAAGAAATCGACCGCACCCACAGCTAATCCCCCACCAAAGCAAGGCCACGCATTACAACCTGCCATACTCGCACTCGATACATCTGTGCAACCAAAACCGAAATTTGAGCATAAAGATCGCTCAAAGTATACCCTGCTTCCTCTTAGGCCTTCAAAACTTTTGAAGTAGCTATTGGTAGTGGGGCACATCCAACACAAGCATATGTTAGAGGAAGGAGTCAAGAGACACCAACACTACTATGAGCTCCTTAGGAACCCCTCTTTGGCCTTGCCTAATAAGCCCCCAGTTCCTAAGAGCTTCAGGATGGATAGGTTTTGTGACTATCACCAGCAGTGTTTTCACAACATAGATTACTACCTAGTCTTGCAAGACAACATCCAAAAGCTGATTGATTAAGGAAAAATGGTGTTGGACGAAAGCAACCTAGTACGTCCCAAAAATCAATCCTTTTACATCTACATGGATCCCCTCAACACCAACAATGTCAATGATGTCATCAACACCATCGGCATTGATAGTGATCCTAGGCCACCCCAGCAGCCATTGGTGATCCACGTGCCTCACCATAGTGCACCAGCACCATGAGCAGCTGATTAAAACTTGCAACAATTGTTTGTCCTAAGGATCCCTCCCCAGGCATCCACCCTCATGTCACCTATTAGCAGAACCATGTCATCCTACCTGTTAACACTGTTAGCACTGTTTGACATTAGGGGTCAACTTCTTCAATAGCCCCCATCCCTCATAAGAAATTCGTACAGCCTTCTCTTTCCAAAGGATGGGAAGTGCATTTTGCAGGCAAGATGTCGAAGGGAAGTATTGCCCCAGGTATTTTCAAGCCTATGTTTTCACCCCCTGCATCTACACCCTCATCACCAAAGAGGGACGTTGCTACAACCACATAGTCCATGTCAGCCTACCAAAAAGGGTCTTAACCCATATTCAAAATCACCCCTCTTCAGGAAATTTGTCTCCTGTGATGAATAGAAAAGGAGAAAGGTGGTAAATAGGGGGGTGGCCAATACCTTCTGGATGTCCTCTCTCAGGTCAAACAAACTCTAAAATAGAAAAACACTACACTGAGCTTGTACAACCTAATCATGACATCTGTACCACACCGTGAGGCTCTAATCCACATGTTGATAGTGATTCCGGTCAACGAAAACATGCCAGCGGAAGAGGAAGTAATCCATTCAATCATGCTTTCCTTCATGCTTGTAGAGCCAAAACTGTCTCAACTAACTTTCTGTGATAGTTCCATTAGGGAAGATCCCGAAAGGGGTCAGGTGACTACAACACCCCTATTCATCATAATTTGGATTGGCCAACACCAAATCCAAAGGGTACACATTGATGATGGGGCTACTACCAACATCATCCCCTTCCCTATTATGGACAAGTTGGATTTGCTCGACCAGATCAAACCCACCATGACGTCATTCCTGAGGTCATTCAATGGGACCCAAGTCGTGGTGAAGCGCATGGTCCACATAGACTTCATGGAAGGGGACCAGTTCCCCACGAATGCAATGTTCATCGTGATCAAGGAAATGCCTAGGTTTAACCTGATCTTGGGGAGATCATGGTTAGCACAACTCAGGGTTGTCTCTTCACCCACACACTAGAAAATCCATCTTCCTTACGTAGGTAGAGAGGTGGTGATCCATGATGACAAGGTAGCAATGCAAGCAATCCACAATGTAGACATGGAACAGGGCTCAGAGGTCATAACCTCTAAGAATGGACCACTTATGGCAGTGCACACTGACCATCTGACAGAGGAATTAGCTCAGTGAGCCAGTTCCCAACACAAGATCATGTGGGCTGAGTTGCCCTTCTAAATAGGGGGCAATGATGTAGAAGAAGGCCCTGGGAAAGCATCTCAGCGTTATGTCTCGCTAAACCCATGATGGGTCAAGAAGCAACTATGCAGAGCATAGTAACCCCATCGCTTCTTGCCCAGTTTCACATCCTTTCACATTTTTTACCCTTCTGTTTTGCATCTATGCTAGTCGCTAATTAACTATTTTCCAAATCATGAGCATATCAGCCTTTAACATTCAATGGGCCCGAAATGGCCTAAAACTAGCAATGGCCTGAAATGGCCTAAAACTATGTTACGCCATGGCCCAAAATAGCCTAAAACTAGCAATAGCCCAAAACAGCCTAAAACTAGCGATGACCCGAACTAGCCTAAAACTATGTTACGTCATGGCCCGAAATGACCTAAAACTAGCAGCAGCCTAAAACGGTGTAAAACTAGTGATTTCCCGAAATGGCCTAAAACTAGCACAAAAGAGTGGAAGTTTAGCATGACATTTAGCATGTACATGATGCATAATTTAGTGTGGAATCAATTCACCTCTTTATTCAAAATTTTTTTCTTTTAGACAATGTTTGCAAAAATTTTACAAAGACTCAAAAAAAATTCCCATGCTATCATGGGTTGTCTCTAACTGTATCATCTTTGCCACTCACTTCTGCATCACACCCTTCCACATTACCTTCCTCTGCATTGACCTCTTCCAACCCTTCATCCCTTCCCTCTATGGGCCCTACACCCTCATCTGGAATCTGCATCATAGAAATGAAGTGATCAGCTAAGGTAACACATGCAAGTTACAATAGAGCATGAGCATTAACACATTAGAAAGAAACTTACTTGAGAAGGAACTACATACGACTCAAAGGGTATCTAGTCTAGACCAAGCCCAAGATGGCACCAAACCTCATCTATCGTGTTATCCACCCAACACCTATCACTTGGTTCAGCGTTCGTGATAGTTTTCTCCTTTTCCATGGTTATCCATCTTGGTGGTCCCGGAGAAAAGAAGGCAGTTGTAGTCTCTCCTGTGGGAAGGTCCACTTCCTGTTCAGGAGACTTTGTAACCTTCACCTACTCTTTGAACTTTTTGTAGGCCTCAAAAATGTTGATAGCATCTACAAATGCCTTGTAGGTAAATGCCTCCATAGAGGCATCCCTATATAGTTTATGATAGTTGGCGCATTCTAGTTTATACATATGTTAATGGTTTTTCTAGGACTACCCCCACTTGTAAACCCTAGTGCTAAAATCTTTCCAATCCTGATTCTTTTGGACCAACAAGTCCATTTGCATCTGCTACACTATTATGTCATGAGTGGCTTCATTGTTCTAACGCATGACCACCCAAAATATGGTGTGGTCTATCATAGATGTGCGCTAGCCTTCATTGTTAGTATCATGGGCTAGGAGAAACTCGTTCCTCGATTTGAGGTCCTCAACCTTAGTGTGCAAGTCAACCTTCTCTTGCTTAGCATTTTGGACCTATTTCCATAGGTCTTCCTTAACATGCTTGTACTCCCACAAGGAGCCAACCAAGTGCAAAGCACATTTGCAAACCTCATCATATATACGGTGAGGCACCTCAGACAGCTCAGGCTAGAATGTAGGCAGGTGACTAGCTTTCAAAGGTCGTGCTAGGTCACATTTGAGTCAAGAGGCTATCACAACATAAAAAACATATCAGTCGCATTAGCGTATCAAGGTTAGTGAATTCAAGAAACTCTAACATAACAACATGAGAGCATCTAAGACTACCACCTACCTACTTCAGGGTTGATATGTTGAAGACAGCTGATAATGTCATCAACGATCCCCTACACAAATGCAATCTTATCAAGGATCTCATCCCATTGCTTCACATGAATCAGAGGAGGTCCTGCAATATGAATATTAGTGTTTGTCATATAACTAAGTGTGTCAGCAATAACCGAAACAAGCTATGACAAGGCATATATATTGCTGAACTCACTAGCATCTAATTGTAGTTTCCCTCCCTTCTGATTCAAATGGATGGTAGTGTCCTTGGCAGAAGTCCCTTCTGGATTGGTGTGAGCTTCTTCTTTATTCACTGGTGCCTTTTCCTTTGAGGTGCCAATGTCCCCTTTATTCACAAGAGACTCTTCCACATCTCCAAAAATGCCCTCCTCATTAGTAGGAGGATTTTGCCTGATAACAAGAGCCCCTACCTTAGCGGTAGAAGTTCTTTCCTTCTTAATTGGGGCCCTTCTCTTTGAGACTAGGGCATCTGAGTGTTTATTTGTCACCCCTGTCTTAGGGGTCGACACCTCTTCGTCACCTTCTTCTTCTTCCTCTTCTTCCTCTACCAGTCAAGAAACATGTTTGAATTAGCCCAAAATAAGTTACCTTAAAGTAGGTGCTATGCTATGCTATGCCATATAGCATAGCATAGCATAGCAGGCATTAGCAAAGTAGGCATTAAACAAAAGTGTTTACCAATGCAAGGTTGCATCCTATATAGCTTGAGCCACAGTCTCCACCCCTCCTCTACCTCTATGTGAAGGTTTATTGTAGTTGGAGAAAACCTCTTTCGTTGTAACTTCCTAGCCATAGTCTTAGCTATGAGACACTTCCCCCACAACATGCTACCAGCTACAGTGGAAGGTGCCTCTCCTATGCTATCTTGGCCATGAAAGTTGTGGGCTTCCCAATCCTTAGTCATCACAGTAAATGACTCCCCAATTATTTCTTGGGGATCTTAGGCTTGGGTGGTCTGGAGGATTTGGCAAATCCATGGTCTAGAAATCTGGTCGTGATTTCACATGACCCAAGCTCCATTCTCGTGGACCACCAGAAACTCCACAAAACACCACAAGTAGGCTACGTAAAAGGCATAATGTATACTAGAATAGGAATTCAGCTTCTTATGGAGCCCCAAGATTTTAGTCTACAAGCCTTTACACTGCAAATTGGCCTAGTTGTAGTGAGCCCCCTCTTCCATAACCTCATGCATTACTCAGGCCTACTCAATCTCAAGGACCTTCCCTTACAAAACTAGCTAGGGGAATGCATGAGCACGAAAGAGAGGGTAAACTTCCTTGGTGGGTCCTAACTAGAGCTTCTCCATGAGGAGCCCTTTCTTCTCCTTGGTGAACCCTAACCACTCCTGAATGTCCCTCTTCTGAAGGGTCAACTCCCCCTTGGCCTTCAACCCTATGAGGATGCCATTAGTGGGGACGCCGAAAGGGTCTATAAACAACTAGTCATTGATTTCAATGATCACTCATATGCCCTGTATGCACGTGCAGAAGCAACCCACCCTATCAGAAAAGAAGCCAACCAGAGAGAGCATCTCAATGGTAGGAATGCTCAGGTTTGGGGCTAGGAATAGATCCATAAGCCCAACCTTTTGGATATTCTAGATCAAGGAGTTTAAGATAGCTACACTGCATATCCAACATTGGCTCCCATCTACTTCTCTATGCTTGAAGTAGATTTTTGCCTCTTAGTTCTTAGTGGTTACCACCATGACCTCCTAAGGCTTCTTCACCCATATATCAGTTCAGGTAGAAATGTTTAGCATAAAACACAAAGAACCCAAAGATTGCAAAGACACTTAAGCATGTAGCACATGTTGTTTAGCTTACCAGGTTTGTACGGTAACAGAAACAATGGAAGAATAACTAGGACTTGTTCAATAGTGATCGGTTTGAAGGATGTCCATCCCTCATCCAACCAACCCATCTCCTTGTATTTGTCATAGGGAATGGGGAATAGTTCTGGGTAGGTGTGGTATTCATCCCTGCATTGACCAATCACACCCACATGTAGGTTCTCAGCAGAAGAGAACTCCTACAGGGCCAGCCATGTTGTGGTCAATGCACCTGCATTGTTGTGAAGCCCTTCATTATTAACATAGAACCTAGAAATAAAACCATAGCATTAACATTTGGCTAGCATAGCAAGCATCTCATAATATAGTGTAACAAGGCTACAAAACTCACCTGCCGGCATAGTAGAAAGTTCTTGGTGGGTTTTGGAAGCATGTTCCCATATGATGTGTGACAAACAACATGTTGTAAAGATGGTAGCAGCTGTACTCAGGCATACCCTAGATGTAGGCCAAATGCCTTAAATCATTGGGACATTGGCTAGATCCTTCTCCCTACCTGCTGATGATTTTCCCATCCATCAAAAACCTCAAGATACCCTAGCTTGCCTGAGGCAACAAGGTTTCTATTATGACGACTGCCTCTTCCTCTTCTAAGTATGACCAAACGATCACACTGAAGTATTGTAAGAGGAATTGTAATAACTCCTATGCTCCTTACATGAACTAGACCCCCTACTCCCCCACACATGTATGGGGAGGAGGAACATTGGCCATTGGTTTACTCATGCAACACATGACCCCTACGAAATCTAGGACAATTAGAGTTTGCCTCAATGCTATCCTACACAACACAACCAAAAAATGTTAGCATCACGCCCAAGTGCAATACACATGTAGTGTAGCAAGAACCAGTGTAGCAAGAATTAGGATTTTGGTTAACCTACACATAGCATAGCAAAGAACGTGAAAGCGATAGCGTAGCGAAGATATCCTAGCATAGTAACAGATCAGTTAACCCTAGCAAAGTGATTAACACTACACCCTATCTAAAACACATCTCACACTATCGCATCACGCATAGCCAAACCCTCTTGAGGGTCCTACGTTATGCCATTCAAAAGCTAAGTGACCTAAACTGTCCAAACCACTGCGGTTATGACAACCACAATGATGGTAGTTTAAGTGGTGGTGTAAAGGCCAAAACAACCAAAATGCGATAAAAAGCATAGATAACTGAAATGGAATCACAAAATTGAAAGTAGAAAACAAAAATGATAACAAAAGCACAAAAAAGAGATAGAGGAGGCATAGCAGCCTACCAGGTCAATGGCATGTCCTCCTGCACCACGACACACACTTATGGCATGCATCATAGAGTTTTCTTTACCTCCTTTACCTTTGTGAGTGCCAAGTGTGTACATTCCTTCTTAGGAGCCATTGTCCTACTTGCAGACATTTCCTCTTCACTATGAAAAAAACCACCTTGCTCTCTATTAGCACAATCACTTTGCGGTCCAAAATTGCTCTGTGCTCCGAATGTGGGCTCTATGCTATTATGGTGAGGATGACAAGCTTACCATGGTTTAATCCCTATTTATGGCTATAATGGTAAAAAAAGGAAAACTTTCCATTCTCTCCCTCTATTTAATGTGGGGTATATTGTGCAGCATAGCATGCCTACCACGACATCGTAGCACTATTGGCAATTAAAAGGGACAGATCGAGGTAGAAGATCTTGGCACGCTTTGGGCTAACTGTTTGCTTTCCCAAAAAAAATACATTTTTTACAACTTTGTCGGTCCGGAAAGACCTTAAATTAGCAATCTCATCATAGTAACGACTTTACCAGTCCAAAAACACCTTAAACTAGCAACCCCATCATAGCATTTCACTCTAATTAGTGATCCAGAAAGACCTTAAACTAGCAATATTAGCATAGTTACAACTTTAGTAGTCTGGGAAGACCTTAAACTAGCAATCTTAGCATAGCTTTGACTTTAGCGGTTTGAAAAGACCTTAAACTAGCATTCCTAGCATAGCATTTCATTTTGGTTAATGGTCCCAAAGGACCTTAAACTAGCAGCATTTCATTCTGGTTAATGGTCCGCAATGACATTAAACTAGCGGTTCCACGCTTTCGCATCAAAAAATTAGCATTTTTAGCAGTTTTACGTTTTCACATTGGCATTTTTACATTTTTACATTTCCTCTTTTAGTAGTTTTGCATTTGCATGCCTTAGTGTTCTGCCATGACTTTAAAATAAAAAATTTTAATCTTTATATCATACTTCACTAGTTACACATTATTACTACTTTACAAATTATCATTATTGACAATTACTGTGAACAGGTGCCTCTTAACCAAACTCTCATTTCATCTTGACAGATTAAGAAAAAAATGAAAATTCACCATGATCTCTCCACACCTTTAGCCTTAACCAGTCCACATGGAAAGCTCGTAAGACAATTGAACCCAGACCTAATCGATTGGGAATCAACCACAGCTAGCACTATAGCATCCTTAGAAACATCTCCAAACTGGCCTGAGCATCTAGTTCAAACTCTAGATCTAGAGGCTGGGGATGTAACTAAGGACCCCCTCATCAAGACACCTATGACCATGTCCAAGGGGAAAGTAAAAACATTAAAACTTAGGTTCCTCCTAGATGCACAGGCACACAAATACATAGCCAAAATTATGCAAGACAACATTAAAATCTTTGCATGGTCGTATAGCGACATGCAAGGTTTATATCCAAGGCTAATTCAGCACAACATCATCCTAGACCCACACATGAAGGCAATCAAGTAGAAAGCTCATAAGGTTAAAGTAGAAATTGCACTAGTCATAAGGGATGAAATCACCAAGCTATACCAAGCTAGTTTTATCCATGCAGTTGATTATTCGAAATGGGTGTTCAACATAGTTGTAGTTTCTAAGAAAATGGGAGGAATACGAATCTGTATAGACTTCCAAGATCTGAATAAAGAAACAATCAAAGATGATTTTCCACTTCCAAGCATTGATCAACTCATCGACACTATGGCTGGTCATGCCCTTTTATTCTTCATGGATGGTTTCTCCGGCTACAACTAGATTCACATCAACCCAGAGCATCAACTAACAATAACCTTCATTACCCCATGGGCTACCTTTTGTTACACCATGATGCCTTTTGGGATCAAGAATGCCAAAGCAACCTACTAGTGATCCATGACCTACATCTTCAGTGGCTACATCCTAGAAATGCTAAACGACTACGTGGATGATATAGCAGTCAAATCCAAAGAGGCTGCTGATCACCCACGCGATGTAGGGGTAGTCCTCAAGTGCTATCAAATGCATGATTTGCATCTTAATCCTAAGAAATGCATCTTTTAAGTGAAAACTGGACACATGTTAGGATTTGTAGTATTGGAGGATGGGATACGGGTGGACCTTGACAAGGTTAAGGCCATCGTCAACCTAGCACCTCCTACAAACCTAAAGGAATTGTGTGGCTTACAAGGTAGGGTACAATTCATTTGAAGGTTCATAGCAAAGTTGACTGACAAGTTACAACCCATGACACATCTTCTGAAGAAATGGGCTAGCTTTGAATGGACAACCCAATATCAATGAGCCTTCGATAACTTGAAGGAAGAGCTTTTGCACCTCCTAACTATGCATTCACCACAAAGGGATAGGCCTTTCTTCATCTACCTTTCCACATCTGACATAGCTATCATTGCATTGTTATGTCAGAAATGAGACAACAGATCTGAGATACTAGTGTATTACTTGAGTTATGCATTAATAGCGCATGAGGTGAAATACAACAAGGTGGAGAGAAATTGCCTTGTCTTAGTGTTTGCATTAAAAAAGTTGAAAATTAACATCATTTTCAAAAGCAACATACTCCAAGCTATCACTAACTTGTATGAAAGTAGTAGGATAGCCTGATGAAAAGCAATAACCATGGAGTTTGACTTACACTATGTAAGCCAATCATCGACAAAGGTTCAAGCTATAGCAATGCAACCTATAGCCTCACCGATCGACGACCATGCAACCATAGATCCCAAATTCCCAGATGAGCATGTCAGCACTTTCAACATCGTCCCATCATGCCTAGAAGCTATGTTACACTTCGATGGTACCTCAAGCGCATGAGGAGGAAGTGCAACTACCGTCATTACCTTCCCCTCTGGGGAAATGCACCCATTTGCTTATCGTTTTACATTCCCCTGCACCAATAATGTGGTAGAGTATGAGAGGTTACTCAGAGGCCTCTTAGCTACTCAAACACTGTGCATACAACACTTGGTAATTCATGGTGACTCATAACTAGTTGTGAATCAAATCACTGAGGTCTATGCCTCCAAAGCTATGCATTTACAACCCTATTGCAATCTAGAAAAAATCCTACTCAAAAAATTTGCAACTACACATGTGCAACACATGCCATCCAAGAAAACACAATAGAAGATGCCTTATCCACCCTTGCACTAAATATTCCACCACACTTGTTTGTAAGTCTGCTGACTTTGATTGTCGAATATACTAAGCCCATCACTCAGGCGGGACACGTGGCCTCTGTCAGTGCTATGGATACCCAAGAGTGGTATGCTAACATTAAAGCCTACTTGCAACATGGAGAACCCCCAAGTGGACTGACATCTACCCAGAGAGAGGTGATCCGTAAGCATACCCGACAATATACACTCATGGAAAATGATGCCCTGTGCAAGTGTTCCTACGATAGGATATTGCTGGCATGCATGGATGAGGAGCAAGCACGAAAAATGATTAATGAAGTACCTCAGGGATTGTGTGGTGGACACATAGCACCTAGGTCTATGGCTACAAAAATTAGATGCCTAGGGTACTACCAGCCCCATATGGAGCATGATTTTCTATCAAAGATCAAGATGTGTGACACATGCCAGAGATATGCAAATCTCATACACGTTTCACCTACGAAGCTACACCCAATGCAGATCACCTAGCCTTTCGAGCAATGGGGACTAGACCTCATAGGACCTATCATGCCCAAGTCCTCTATAGGGAATACCTTCATCATCACCACCATTGAGTACTTTACTAAGTGGGTGGAAGCTATCCCCTTGAGGAAGATATCTCAGCAGGTTTTCCACTTCATCTTGCAGAACATCGTGATAAGGATTGGGCTTCCAATGACTATTGTAACTGACAATAGTCCATAATTCAGTAGTACAAAAACCCAAACCTTCTACAGTAATCTAGGCATCAAGCAATCTTTCTCCTCCCCATACTACCCATAGCCAAATGGGCAAGCGGAGGCTACAAATAAGTTCATCATCAACTTGCTAAAGAGAATTCTTAAGAATAGCAAGAGACCGTGGCACAGGAAAATCCTCTATGTTCTATGGGCCTATAGGATGACATGCAGGATTGAAACGAGTAAAACTCCTTACAGTCTTGTTTATGGATCTAAATCTATGTTGCCTCTTGAGTTGTAGGTACCATCACTTTGGGTGATCCTCTCCAATGTCATGAGCAAAGCCCAGAACAATGAGTCAAGTATTATCGACCTTGACTCAATAGAGGAGGAGTGTGCAAAAACCCTAAGTCACATAGAGTGCTACTAGAGCAAAAAACAGCAAAAGCACCATGCAAACCTACATCAATGGCCAATATAGAAGGGAGACCTTATTCTCAATATTTCCCATGAGCATGTGAGCAAATTCTTAGCCAATTTGAAAGGCCCATACATGGTCACTAAAGCCTTTAGGAATGGAGCCTTCAAGTTGGAGGACATGGATGGCAACGAGTTCGCCAACTTGGTGAACCACTCATACCTCAAGCCATACTACATCTATGCACATGGAGCAGAATCATAATAGGATTGGAGATCCCTCTTCTCATCTCTCTCCTTTACTAGTATTTCCTTCAATGAGTGCACCTCATCCCATAGATACTCAATTGAACACCTACAAGTCCAAAGCGACTTAGCGTTTTGTATGATGCAACCAGAAACTGCATCGTAAACCTTTCTAGGGACTTGCTCAATATTCCCTGGAAATTCAAGGAGGGCATCAATATGAATACCCTTAGAAGGATCCCATTGGAGCTTGGCGCCTATAGGTGTAAGTACCACACACATGTATCAGTTATAATCAAAAAAATGAATGCAAAGAAACATAATAAACCCAGACACTTAGCATAATACATAACAAACATATACCTAGTTCTAGATGAGTTTGTTGTAGGTGAGCGACCACATCATTAACAATGCCCATGACAAAGTTCATTTTACTAGGCATCTCAAGCCATGACCTTAGCTAGTTAGTTGAT
>MNCI01019697.1:89366-120162 GCA_015680685.1 Gnetum montanum
AGTATAGGCGGTTCCAATCCCAAGCTATCACGGGAATAACGGGAACGACTAGCTGCACCCCTAGTAGTAATAGACATTGATTCTTCTATTCCTTTGGGTGGGTCCTAAGATCTAGTGGTGCTAAAAAATGAAAAATCTAGGGGCAAGACAGTTGTGATGGATCCCTAAATATATAACGGTTATTACCATAAACTACTAGGAACTCAGAAAACCTACGTAGGTACCCTATGAAGAAGGCAAATGTGAAATGGGATTTGGCATTGATGTTTGAGTGTAATTTGACAATCTCTGCATGAAAGCTAGATCCAAGAAACTGTGCCCAGTTATAATGCATGCTCGTCTCTAGGATTGCAAATATGATACACGCAGACTCGATCCCAAGGTTTCTTCCTTGAGAAATAGATTTAGGGAATGCCCATGCCTAAAAGAGAGGGTACAAGAAGTTCACATCCATTGATTTACTATCATCTTGCATGGAAAAACCTTTGGAACCCCGAGACACACCTGACCAATCTTCAAGTTCCTTTATGATTTGGCTTTCTTTAGTTGCTTTATCTACTGCCACTCCGGTGTCATCCATAGGCACACCAAAGAGATTAGAAAGGAACTCAGTAGTCAAGTGGAAAGAAACCTTGACTCCTTAAACCCACGTAGTGAAATGAGAAGCATCATCACTAAAAGAATCAATAATGATAACCATTTCAATAGCTGGGATATTAGGAGTCAGAGCAGTGAACAAGTTCATCAAACCTGCATGGGTAAGATGGCTGATGAGTAACTCAAAGGCCTTCATCTGCAACCATTGTTGCAACTATTCTATCTCCCCATATTTCATAAAAAGAGTGGCCTTAGTATGCCTTGATACAATAGTAACTTCATCAAAAGAGACGACCGCTGTAGAAAGAAAACATAGAGCAAAAAGTTAAAAAAACATCATACACGATGATGCAATAAAGAGAAAATGGAGTCTAGAATGTGATCATTTACCATCAGTAAATGGCGTAGGCACATTAGGTGCAGGATCAATTCTCTGAGAAAAAATTGGCCCATTAGGGGACCAATCCTCATGCAACCAATCACAAACTTGACAGTGTTCAAAAGCCCTTGAAAATTTTCTATGGTAGTCAATAATAGCACCTCTTGTCTAGTCCAGTATCGCAGCATGAAGAATGGGGTCCACCATGAATGCCTCTAATGTTGTGCATGCTAAGGCAAGCCCACCATATCAGCATGCACCCCATTCTCATCAAAATGAGGCCTACATAAAAAAAGAATAGTTATGCATAGACAACGATATCATTTTTTTAAAAATCAAAATTTAAGCAAAGCACAAAAGAGCATACTTGTTCACTCTATAAACTATCCCAGGTGCGTTTTGGAATAGCATGTAAACACAGAAAGCTAGAAAAAGTGTGTTGCTACTATTATAATGGCTACAAATAAGCAGTTCCCATACACAAGTCAAAGGATGAGTAGACCTAGGACCCTTAGGAGGGCCTCCCTCAACTATAAAGAGTCCCTCATCTATGATAGTAATGAAGGCAAGTATGTCTAGTGTAGATCCAGGCAACATGGTTTCAATGATATCACGAGCCAACTACTCACTTAAATGAGACCATATAACTACGTTGAAATTTCGCAAAACGAATGACAAAAATGAACCAACACTAGGATGAAACCATGTCACATGATTCCCAATGCACATGTCCTAAGGAGGCTGAAACACCACTAATTTTGGTCTAACACTTTGAAATGAGAACAACTCAAGCCCTTTTGAGCATTTGGGAGGCAAAAAATTGACTAAGGCATGTAACTCAAACTTAGCTTGTAAAGCTAGATTGCTCACAAACTAGCTTACGCTCAATGTGAGCAACTCCAATAGCTTCAAAATCAAGTCAAAGATGGTCCAGCCTAAGGGTGCAAGCCATCCTCAAGGGTCATTGTTCTCCACTTCAGTTTCAACATTCGAGAGTTCAAATTTTGACTCAAATGATACACATTTTCTCACTCACGCTAATGGTCATGTTGAGGTCATGCTAGCAGCGTGAGTATAGCGTGAGCAACTGTGAGAGCCTCAAAACTAAGTTAAAATGCTTTGATTTCAAGGGTGCAAGTCATCCTCAGTGTTCACTATTGACAACTTCAAGTTCCAGGCTTCAGAATTTCATATTTCAAGTCCAAAATTGCAAGTTTTTATAGCTCATGTTGATGGTCACGCTAAGCTCATGCTAGCAGCATGAGTCTAACATGAGCTACCAAAAGTGGTTTAAAAAAAGACATATCCAAGATCAATTTTTAACTTGTAGATTACTTTCAAGGTCAACCATAGTCAAAAAATTTCTATACTAAAGAAACAGGCTTCAAAGATCAAAATTTTGTGTGAAATGTATCATTTTTAGTTCACTCATGCTAAGGTCACGTTGAGGTCACGTTGACAATGTGAGTGCAACGTGAGTACTTATCATGCTCACTCAAAAGCATGTCAAACACATGCTGAGGACATGCCAAGACAAAATCAACTCACACTGAAAGCTCTAATGAAATAGAGCTACCTCAAAAAGCCACAAAACCACTCAAATTGACATCCTTCAACAGTCAATTTAGGGACTATGAAGTTTCAAGCGAGTTGGAGTCAATCTCTCTTGTTGTACATTATCATTTTCATTGTAAATTTTTATAATTTCTAAGCTTGTCAAGTTCTTATGCTCCAAATTGTATCTTCTTCTATGGGTGCAAGCTAGGTTGTGTAAGCCAACACATGTTGTAAGATATAGTGCATCTGGTCAAGAACATAGCCGACGTATGCACGTTCAATTGACATGTAGTTGTCCATCTAACACGTGTTACATGTACCATTTTCCTCTCATTTCTCAACCATTGATCCATCTATGAGGTCCGTACTTGAGCCTAGCCAAACCTTATAAATACCCCATCCATCCACATAAACAGGGTTGGCAATTTTGAAGGTTGATGGCTTAGGAAACACTGACTAGGAACTTTTGGACACTTGAGCACACCTAAATCCTAGCATCCAAGCACCTACAAGCATATCGCCCCAAGGCTTAGCACTTGACTTGCCATCCACATGTGCAACTATGCTTTGACCGATGCACATTCATTCTAATCAATACAATATAGTTCATTTTTTCCTTCCATTACATTGTTTACTCTATTCTAAATTCAGTTTATGCTTTGTTTATAATACATTTATGTATACGCTCTATTTACATTTCATTCATCACTATTTCATACTCTGTACATTAGTCACGATAACCCCAATGCAAGCCATAGCTTAAGTTCAAGGAAGTCCTTGGTTGATTTGCATGTAGATCATCGAAGGCACTCTACCTTTGCCTTCTTTTCTAGCTTGCCCTCACGTGAAGGTAGGGTCGGTTGTGCCTGTCTAGTGATCTTTTGGTGTTTTTTTTCTCCCTTCAAGCCTCATGCCAATGATTTCGGTTAGTATAGTAAATTGGTGCTAGAAGGAGGGCTGAACTTGTTTACCATCTGTCAAAATGTTGATCACACTACCTGTTCAAATGTTGTGCAAGCAAAGTGCTGAAACTAAATCCTAGCTTATCAAGCTAGCTTGCTCACTCACGCTAGCCCTAGTTACTCATGCTAGCTTGACAACTTACTCAAGCCAGTTTGCTCATGCTATCAACTTACTCATGTTGTTAGCTTGCTCATGCTATCAACGTGCTCCGCTATCAGGTAGCTCATGTTGTTTGCTTGCTCATGCTATCAGCTTGATCACATTGTCAGCTTAGTCATGCCAGCTTGACCACCTAGCTTACATATACTTAGCTCAAATAGCCCATTTTATTCATGCTCACTATGGAATCTTCCCAGATCAACATAGTGACACTACCGATCTATGATTTCGGGGTTGAGACCTTAAACCCTATGACTACGATAGAACCCATAACTATTATTGAATAGATAAACCCCTAAGGTCCTATGCACCATTCACTTAGGCTACAGGGAAAATACCCTACTTATGCAACTCTCACACTAGAAAAATATAACTTTATCTATGTGAAGATCCAAGCCAACTACCTATCAATCATGTAGAGAGAGAACCAAAGTGAAACTATGAGCTCATTTACAAAGGAGGTCATGAGTTAATTCTCTCGGCATTTGATATAATCCCCCTTTCTAAACACCATCATCAACTCATGTCTCAACTTCTCATGGCAAGGAGTCAAGCCATACAGCCACCTCCGATAGAGCCTCAGAGTGGAGATGAGGAAAATGACTTTGCAGTTGAATCTAAGCATGGGGATTCATATTGTACTATCAATCCTCACACCCATAAAAACTCATTATTCCAAGCTTTCCTGGAAGAAACTATGCTTTCTCCTTCATCCGTAAACACTTGAGCACCAGTTTCTTGACAAGAAGTACTCGCCTTCATTCCCACCTTCTCTATGTCCAACTTTCAATTTGATACGTCCACATCCATCATACCTCTGCAAGTACATTCTCAACAACCTCATACCCAAACTAATGTAGGATCAATCTTCTGACCTCAGGTAATTGGGATGTCATCTATCATACCAGCTTCCACATCCATCCATTACATACTACAAGTGCAAACCCATGGAGCACCATTGATTACTTCAGCCCAACATATTCAAGGTGTCACCTCACAACCTGTGGCTGGGCAGTGGATTTCACCAGTTATTCAACAACACCAACCAGCTCACTACAGTTGACCACACCCTGCAATCCCATCTCTAAATGTTACTCCCCCATAACAACTGACAATCTAATAGTCTTCCTTTCCACAAACAATGCAACAATCAAATTATTATCAATCACAATCCACTCAACCTGCCAATCTGCCTACCATCCAAGAGTGGGTAAACACAAAGAAAATGATGCACTTGTTAACTAAGGAAGTAAAGTGCCTTAAAATTGTAAATACTAAGGAAGTCAAGGTGTTGGACTTCTACCAAGATAATCTAATCAACCCTTCAGTACCACCATTAATCTTACCAAAGGGAATCTCATTATCCCAATTAACTAACTACAATGGAGAGGGAGATCCAAACGCCCACCTAGTAACATTTCAACTACAATATCTATTGCTTTAGGCTTGGCCTCATGTAATTCTGCATGTGTTTGCTATGTCCGTAATGGGAAAAGCTATAGACTAGTACCGAGCTTTACCCTGTAACTTCATATCCTCTCTAGAAGATTTGTTGCATCATTTTTTCAACTATTTTAAATATAATCTAAAGCCTAAATACACACTGGATAGCTTGATTTAGATCAAATAGGCACTGTTAGAGCTGGTACCAAAATTTATCTAAAGATCGAGTGCAACCCTGAATGAACTTCACGAGCCCATCCCTGAAACATATCTGCTTACCATCCTTAAGGTGGTTGTGAATGACTTTATTAAATCAAAACTTTATTATTTGAGTGCTCATACTTTGAGCAAATCATTCATGCAAATTAAGAACATAGAAGAGGCAACACAAACAAGTAACGACCCAACGTATTCGACCTCTAGGAGCCAACATACAAGGAAAGATAAGGATAAATCCAAAATGATGGTAGTAGTGGTGGCAGAGACAACCCAACCTAACAATCCAAGATAGAAAGGAAAAAAACTTGCTGCTCCAACCAACCATGAAAGAACCACAGCTATGCCTACACCTAAATCTTCCTCAAATAAAAACACCAACATGGGTCACACTAGTACATTCGAATAAAAGGATCTCACCAAGTATACATCCTTATCTATGAATCCTTCACAATTGTTAGATCAACTTCTAAAGGCTAGGTTAATCAAACATAAACAAATGTCTCCTATGGCATCTCACAGACATGATTGATTCTGTGAGTTGGCTAAGAACCTAGCTTTAGCAACAGCTAATGAGGCCCCCATTCCAATATTATTTAGGTTGGACAGATTTTGTGAATATCACCAATGGTATGGGCACAGAACTAACTACTATTTCACCTTAAAACAGGATATACAGTGCATGATTGATAGGGGTGAAATAGTATTTGATGAGGCAAACCCAGTAAGGTCCCAAATCCAACCCATGGGAGTCTACAAGGTCCCTCTCAATACTAATGATGCACCATATGTGATTAACACTATCCATGTGAAGAATGGATAGGACATCTCGTAAAAACCTTTTCTAATCTATTGGCCCTCTGAAAATACACCTACATCAACACCTCCTCAAACGCCTTTCCTCATATGCATGTTCCATCCACCACAAAAATTATTTGTTTTTCATGTACCTCCTTCCATCGGAGTAGCAACCACACCATTAGAAACTCATCCCACTCCCTTTGTGATCTGGGTACCAAAACACCCTGACATGCAACCCCCTACAGTTCCCCCATGACCCTTACGAGAGAGCCTTGTTGACAGGCTGACAAGAGAGTGCCTAGAAAGAGAAAACCATTTAGGACCATCTAAGCCCATACGGCTAGATGATGTTCCTATGGCTCCATTCACCGGTGAGCCTAGCACAAGTCATCAAGACAAAAATACCATCACTCACAAGGTCCTATACTCAACACTCCTAGTTACCAACGCAAAAATCACTACATGAGAGATACGAATGCTAGGTCAGATGGCCCAAGTCTCCACATACAAGAATGCCCCAAATGGTAAGGATCTAGCAAGTGCACTGACCCAAGTCACATAGGCTTTGAAACAAAAAAATACTTCCTTAAGCCTGTATGATTTAGTAATGACTTCACAAGTACACTGAGAAGCTCTTGTGCATATGTTAACTTCAATCCCTATTAGTGAGGACCTTCTTGTAGATGATCCATCCATTTCTGTAATATTATCCCCAAAACCTCAAGAGTCAAGGACCACATCCCTAGAATTACATCCTAATGACATTAAGTGAGATGAGAAAATGGGAGAGGTTACTACAGCCCCTATGTTCATAACAATACAATTCAACCATTTTAAGATATGTAGGGTGCATCTCGATGATGATGCAGCAACAAACATAATATCATTTCCTATCATCAAAAATTTGGAGCTTACAGAGCAAATGTAGCCCACAACAACTTCTTTCTTAAAATCCTTCAGTGGTTCCTATGTCATGGTGAAAGGTATAATTACCTTGGATTTCATAGCAGGGGATCAATTCCCTACATCAACTGAATTTGTAGTGGTTGATGAAATGCTAGGGTTCAATCTAATTCTAGAACATCCTTGGATAGCTTAACTTAGAGTCGTATCCTCACCAATCCATNTTCAAGTTTTGACTTTTGATCCATTCCCAAGTGTGAGGAAGTAAGTGATGTTGTCGTATCCCCATGTATGATGATTTCNCTTCTAAGCCTAAACAAGGAACCATGAGCATACTTCATGAATTGAACCCAATGTTAACTCATGATCCTACTAAAACTAAGGAATCACTGAACAACACAAATATAGGATCCATTCCCATTAATGTCTCTTAGTCAGAGTTATCCTTTGACATCACTAGTGAAGAAGAAGATAAGTATAAGATTGTGCCTACATGCCCTACCCCTCACGTCAATCTATGAATGATTAAAAAGAAACTCAATGGTTAGGGCGAACTACCACCAAGAGTCCAGAATGACATTAAACTACCAACTGTCTGGTACGACGCTAAACTACCAACAAACGTTTGCAATGACATTAAACTAGCCATAGTCAGAAATGGTTGGTTCCTTTTAAAGCTTCCTAAAACTGTTATTGCTTTTGGCCAACTATGGCCTCAAATTGGTGTTGTTTCTTTCTTCAACATAGATGTGATAGTCCATCATGAGTTTAAACTAATGTACAAGTCCTGAAATGGCTTTAAACTAGAGCTCAACATGTTATAAATTCACAAACTCTTGTTATGTTATGTTAAATTTTCATTTACATGTTACAAGTTGCAATTTTGATTCATGCCTTCTCATTTACTTTCCNGTAAATCAAATATTTGTAAAAAAGGAAAGTAAATGAGAAGGCATGAATCAAAATTGCAACTTGTAACATGTAAATGAAAATTTAANNTTCTCTCACTTTACATTCATCTATATGCATATGTTCACAATAATACTTGAGAAAACGAGGAAAACAATGAAAAAAATAATAAAAAAGAGAAAAAAAGTATTGAACATCAATATGGTAATAGAATTCCTCCACATTATGCCATGATTAAATTCATATTATTACATTTTTCCATCATATATTTCCATCAAACATCCAAAAATCCAAGACATTTAATAGCTAAAGCCCGATTTACAGTAAGCTCATGGAGGGGGCTAGTCCCCAAGATCCTCTTCATCATCTGTTCTAACTCCACTAGGGCCAGCTCCATCATTAACATGTCCCTATAATAGAAGAATAAATAGAAAAAAATAGGTAAGTGTAATAAAGCAAATCATGAATGAAAAGCCAAGAAAAACAGTAACACTAACAATAAAAATAATAAAACTCTACAAAAGTAAGTGCCATAATAAAGCACTCACAAGTGAGGAGGGCCTTAGGCTGGCCTCCAAATGTTGTAGAATCTCCCCCTTGGGCACATTTTCCTGATCCTTCTCTAGGTCAAGGTCAATACCAGCCAAGGTTTTACCTTTGTCCACTAAAGTCCAAGTAGGGCACTCAAGAGAGAACATGCTTATCGAAGCCTCCCCAGAAGTGGTGGTAATGGTTTTCTTAGGAGATCCCTCCACCTCGGTGCACTCAGCAAACCTATCATAAGCAAGACACAAGCCTAGCCCATCAATAAAAATTTTCATCTGGTGATGTTCAACTGACTCCTCCTTTAACCATTTATTTTACTAATGCTTGTGATCCTTTTGGTCTTAATCCCACTTCTATACTTTAGCAGCAAAGGATTTCCAATCGTGACATTTCCTATTCAGCAAATCCAATTATGCCCTTTGTTCGGCTAAATCCCTTGTTGCCTATACTTTTCTATTCAAAACTATCTAGTAACGTGCATAGGTGATCTCAAATGTGCACCAAGTGCTATCACTAAACAGCCTAGCAGTAGCAAAATCATAACGATATTGAAGATCCCTCTTCTCCTCTCTCTCCTTTACTAGTTCTTTCTTCCATGAGTGCACCTCATCCCATAGATACTCAACTAAATGCCTATAAGTCCAAAGTGACTTAGCATTCTGTACGACGCAATTGGAAACTACATTGTAAACCTTTCTAGGGACTTGTTCAATATTCCCTGGCAATTCAGGGAGGGCATCAATATGAGTAGCCTCAGAAGGATCCCATTGGAGCTTGGTGCCTACAGGTGTAAGTACCACACACATGTATCAGTTATAATCAAAAAAATGATACGTAACAAACATATACCTAGTTCTGGATGAGCTTGTTGTAGATGAGCGACCACATCATTAACAATGCCCATGACAAAGTCCATTTTACTAGGCATCTTAGGCCATGACCTTAGCTGGTTAGTTGATGTGGGACAAGCATGAGAGGTCACCTCAATTAGGGCATGTGACCCTGACACCTCTGCCCAAGATGTATTTGCCTAAAAAATCTTAGCATTTAGCTTTGATGCTAGGAATAATCAAGATAATCAAAGAAAACACATAATAGTTAAAGGGTAAAAAAATATGGATTGATCTAAAAGGAACATACCAAAAGGCCCTTTGCTAGTCAGCTTGGGCAGATCACCAAGTTGCAAAGATCCATTGAAGAAACCATCAAAGACACCTCTCTCATCACTTGAATGCTTAAGTGCATCCAATGCCTTCGCAAGCTTCGTCCCCATGATACTTGTTACATCCTCCTCTTGCGAGACAGGAGGTTCCTCGATTACTTCTTTCCCCTCTTTTTCTTATTCCTCTGGCCCTATGGCAACCACTTCTAGTTCAACCATTGGGGCCAAGACTTCTCTCTCCCTCTCAGGACTTTCCTCTGATAACACTAGAATCCTAGTGTTAGTATGACATAGCATATACGTATGTTTAATAAACATATAAACTAAAACACAATATATATATATATATATATATAATGGTAAAAATAAAAATACTTACCCTCCACTGGCAATACAAAGCAAATCCTCTTCGCTCTTGGTGGTCTCACCTCTAGGGCAGGCTCCCTTGGGCATTCATTTCTCTTCACCTTCACCTTAGATCTCTCGATAGTCTCATGGATCAGACATTCAACTCCTTTAACAGATGTATGCAGTATAGGTGGTTCCAATCCCAAGCTATCATGGGAATGATGGGAATGACTAGCTACACCCCTAGTAGTAACAGACAGTGATTCTTTGATGCCTTCGAGTGGGTCCAGGGATTTGGTGGTGTTAAATAAATGGTGAATCCAGGGTTAGGACAATTTTAAATGATTCCTTAACATATAATGGTTGTCACCATAAACTACTAAGAACTCAGCAAACCTACATAGGTACCCTGCGAAGAACGTGAATTGGGATTTGGCATTGATGTTTGAGCGTAACCTAACAATATCTCCATGAAAGCTAGACCCAATAAATTGTACCTAGTTATAACACATGTCCATCTCTAGGACTACACATATGACATGTGCAAACTCGATCCCAAGGTTTCTTCCTTGAGAAAGAGATTTCAGAAATGCCTGTGCCTGAAAAAGAGAGTACAAGAAGTTTACCTCCATTGATCGAGTATCATCTTACATGGAAAAACCTTTGGGACCTTAAGACACACCTAACCAATCTTCAAGTTCCTTTATGATTTGGCTTTCTTTTATCAATTTATCTACTACCACTCTGGCACCATCCATAAGCATGCCAAAGAGATTGGAAAGAAACTTGGTAGTCAAGTGAAAAGTTACCTTGACTCCTTGAACCCACGTAGTGAAATGAGAAGCATCGTCGCTAAAAGAATCAACAATGGTAATCATTTTAGTAGCTAGGATGTTAGGGGTTAGAGCAATGAACAAGTCCATCAAACCTACATGGGTAAGATGGCTGATGACCAACTCAGAACCTTCATCTGCAACCATTGTTGTGATTGTTCTATCTCTCCATATTTCATGAAAAGAGTGGCCTCAGTATGCCCTGATACGATGGTAACTTCATCAAAAGAGATGACCACTGTAGGAAAAACATAGAGCGAAAGGTTAGAAACATAGTACACAATGATGCAACAAAAAGAAAATGGAGTCTAGAGTGTGATCATTTACCATCAGTAAATGGCGTAGGCACATTAGGTGTAGGATCAATTCCTTGAGAAAAAATTGGCCCATTAGAGGACCAATCCTCATGCAACCAACCACAAACTTGACAGCTTCAAAAGCCCTTGAAAATTGCCTATGGTAGTTAACAATAGCCACTTTTGTCTAGTCCAGTACAACAGCATGAAGAATGGGGTCCACCATGAATGCCTCCAACACTGTGCACACTAAGGCAAGCCCACCATCATCATCACGCATCCCATTCTCATTAAAATGAGACCTGCATAGAAAAAGAATATGTATGCATAAACAACGATATAATTTTAAAGGAATCAAAAATTAAGCAAACCACAAAAAAGCATACCTGTCCACTCTATACATTGTCCCAAGTGGGTTTTGGAATAGAGTGTGCACATGGAAGGCTAGAAAAAGTGTGTTGCTTCTATTATAATGACTACAACTAGGGAGCTCCCACATACGAGTCAAGGGACTAGTAGATCTAGGACCCTCAGGAGGGCCTCCCCCAATTGTAAAAAGTCTTTCATCTATGTCAGTAATGAAGGCAAGAATGTCTTGTATAGATCCAAGCAACATGGTTTCAATGATATCACGAGCCAACTACTCACTTAAATGAGATCATATAACTACACTGAAATTTTGCAAAATGAATGACAAAAACAAACCAACATCGGGACTGAACCATATCACATGAGGTCCAATGCACATGTCATAAGGAGGTATGTCTAGTCCAAAGGGGCCAAACCAAGCAAGTACACCAACAAGCTGAACCACAAGGATGAAAGCTTTAGGCCCCCTACAATATAGCCAAAACCTTAGGTAAGTAAAGAGTCTAAGTGCTAGAAATAGTATGAAACCACATAAACCAAAAACATACATAAACAACATTTAAATACATAGCTTCACCCCATCAGACAAGGACACCAATATTTATTTGGTGTATTTAATTCTCATTGGGTACATTGAAATCTTTTACACATTAGTTTATTGTAGGTAATGTAAAATGAATACACAAGTGTGAAAACATGAACATTCATAGATTCAACATAAACTTAGAAAAATGTAGAATTCATATTTAATTCATCTGTCCCAAAAAACAATAAACAACATAGACATAAACACCAATAATGAATAAACATTTCAACAAAAAAATTTCATCTTCACAACTTTACAGAAGCCAAACATGCTCACATTACCAATAATTGTGATACATACAAAAATTTTGGCCCTCTCATTTTTGCATGAAACGCAATGCAAATGTACCAAGACTCGAAACATAAAACTCATTGAAAGTCAATCGTTGCTTTCTATTTAACATATAGACACTAGTTCACCTCACAGCGAATGCTAAAACTTGACAAAAACTAGAATCGCCATGGCCCATATACAGGAAAATCAAGGGAAAATTGATGATAAAAAAAGAAGAGAAATCCTGACAAAAGAAAATGCTACATATGAGAAGCTCATGTTGGGCACTCATGCTGGGGCTAACCCCTGTAACAACGCACATTGCATGCTCACACCCTAGTCCAACCCACTCATGCTGCAGCTTCCCAATAGCTCACACTGGGCCTATTCCTAGACACTCACGCTAAGCATCCTTGGGAACTCACCCTACACTTCTTGAGCTTTCCTGAAACCCTTACTCTAGCAAACTCAAATTGCATTGCCCTGGGCCCTAAAGCTTCCCTGACACTCACCCTATCCCTGGCACTCATGTTGTGCCTATTCCCAACACTCATGCTAGGGCTTGTTCCCAAGAACTCATGTTATGCCTGTTCCAAGAAACACATGCTGCCTTTGCCCAAAACACTCATGTTGGGCCTGCTCTAACACACTTACACTAGGCTTTCCCTACAACTCATGCTGAACTTGCCCTGGTTTACAAAATGAAAAACTCTGACTTGACCTACAGATGCCCTACTCATGCCCTACACATGCCCCGCACTCACACCCTATGTCATTCATGCCCTAAATTGCTCATGCCTTGGATTACTCATGCTAACATCCCAAAAGACAACAACCAAAAATGGCAAGTGAAAAACCCTAGAAACAAGCCAAAAAACCTAGAAACAAGCCCTAAATTCCCAAAAAAACCCAAAATTTCACTAAATATACAATAGAAAACGGAGGCCATGAGAGACCACGTTGCCCTAGTTAATACTATGTATGAAATACTAGAAAGTAAAGGAATAAATAGACCTATGTAAAGCTCCATCCCATGTTGGGATTCTAGCTTGAGGGAGACGCTGAAGTACCTCTTCGCTCTCCTCCATGAACACCATATTTGCTTGCCTCTTCCCTTTGCCTCGGCTTCCTTTCCCTTTGTCCTTCATGGATGCCCTGTAACTCATGTTGTAGCTCATGCTGCAATCCAATGCCCAAGAACTCACACTAGCACAAATGACACCCTTGTATCTCAAAAGTTATGGTTCGCACAAAATTAACAATGTTTCATACACTCATCCATAACACAAAATGACATGAATATTATTGGCCCGGTATGGCCTAAAACTACCATGACTATTGCTACATTCCATAATTTTTTTAGTACATAGATTAATTACCTGATGCCTGTTTACATTTAACAACTCCTTCGTCAAGCAAATGTCACTTACTTTGCTCCCGATTTAAATTGGCAGGAGAAATCACATGGCCACCAAGAATAAACCTTCAACATTATCAATCAGTGGACCATATGGGGAGGTAAAAAGAGCAATCAATCTAGAGTGCTTGGATCTAGACCCATTTTCTTACACTAATTTAATAGCTTCCACTAAAGAAACATCTGATTGGCCTAAAAATGTGGCTAAAATTTTAGATCTAGAGGCCAATAATATCACTGAATATCCTCTTGTTGAAGTCCCCATTACTACATTCAATGATGAAACTACAACATTGAAATTAAGTGCCCTACTGGACTCACAACTTGTCAGTAACATCAGTCAAGTACTAAAAGATAATATAAAAATATGTGCATGGTCATATACAGACATGCTAGGATTAGATCCCTGAATCGTCGAACACAACATCATTCTTGATGCAAAAATCAAACCAATGAAGCAAAAGTCATGAAAGGTTAGACTTGAGATGGCGTTAGCAGTCCGTGCTAAAATCACAAAGCTCTACAAAGCCAGGTTTCATTTGAGCTGTTCATTATTCCAACTGGGTGTCAAACATTATTGTAGTCCCTAAGAAGAATGGTAGCATATGCATATCCATTGACTTTCGTGATCTTAACACTGCCACTATAAAGGATGACTTCCCGCTACCTAGCATAGATCAACTTATTGACACAGCTACTGGGCATGCACTATTATCCTTTATGGATGGATTTTTAGGACACAACCAAATAAGAATCAACCCAGAACATCAACTTAGAACAACCTTTATGATTCCTTGGGGCACATTCTGTTATATGATGAAGCCATTTGGTCTTAAAAATCCAGGCACTACATATCAATGAGCAATGACATATATATTTAGTGATTACATCCTCAATTTTCTTAATGATTATGTTGACAAAATCGTGGTTAAATCTAAAAAAACTGAACAACATGCAAAAGATCTAGACCTAGTGCTTAAACGTTGTCTCAAATATGACCTTAGACTCAATCCAAAGAAGTGTGTCTTTGGTGTCAAAATGGGCAAAATTCTTGGCTTCATAGTCTTTGAAATAGGGATACAAGTAGACCCTGATAAAGTTAAGGAAATAATTAACATGCAACCACCAAAAACCTTTCGAGACTACATGGTCTCCAAGGTAGACTATAATTCATTAGACACTTTACCGAAAGGTTGACAGATAAGTTAAGACCCATGCAACACCAATTATGAAAAAATGTGCATTTCCAATGGACTCAACAGTTCCAGGAAGTGTTCGAGTACATAAAACAAGAGTTGGCTCAGCTGCCAACTGCTTATCCCCCATAGAGCGATAAACCCTTCTACATCTACCTTGCAACTTACGATTCTTCCATTGCATCAATGCTTTGTCAAAAATGTAAAGATGGAATCAAGATCCCTATCTATTACCTAAGCCACGCTTTAATTTCCTATGAACAACGATACAATGACGTGGAGAAATCATACCTTGCCCTTATCTTCTCCTTGAAGAAAGGGTGGCATTATCTCTTTCATAATCAAGTCTACATCATTTACAAAAATAATGTACTCTACACCACCACTAACAACATCTACAAGTCGAGTAGGAGAGCTAGGTGGAAAGCAATGATCACAGAGTTTGACTTACACTATGTCACTCAATCTTCCACAAAAGGTCAAGCAATAGTCACACAATTAACCATCTTGCCAAAGCATGATCAAGCAATGATTAACCCTAAATTCCCCAATGAGAATGTTATTAGTATAGACACCATACCTAATAACTACGATGTAATCCTTTATTTTGATGAAGCTTCAACTTCCTGAGGAGGAAATTCTATGACCATTTTAACATACCCCTCTAGAGAAATCCAACCCTTCACCTACCGATTAACCTTTTCCTATACGAATAACATGGTAGAATACAAAGGTCTTCTTAGAGGTTTTCGAGGAGCATTGACTTCAGGAATCGAACATCTTATAGTTCGAGGCAACTCACAGTTAGTTATTAATCAAGTCACAAAAGTTTACACATGCAAGGCTCTCCATTTGCAATCATATTGTGATTTGACCAAACATCTATTGAGGTAATTAGTAGAAGTGGATATACAGCATGTCCCTAGAAGCGAAAACACTATTGCCAATGCACATGCTACACTAGCCTTAAACATGACACTCAAAATGTTCCATGTGTTGCCTAGCTCTATAACAAATTGTATCAAACCTATAACTTATGCTCTCAATGAAATTCCTATAGCATCCATTAGCACAACACATGAAATAGAATGGTACGTTCATATAAAAGAGTATCTACTATGAGGAAAACCTCCACAACATTTGACAAATGCTTAAAAAGACACTGTGTCAAAACACTCTCGATAGTATGCATTAATAAGAGACACTTTGTGTTGCAAATCCTATGAAGGCATTCTGCTGATGTGCATTAGTAGCATCGACAGCAAAAAAATTGTAGAACAAGTCCACAAAGGACTTTGTGGAGGGCACATAGCACCCAAAGAAATGGCAACAAAGATTAGGCACTTGGGCTACTACTGGCCACACATGGAGTACGATTGCTTCTCCAAGGTCAGAAAATGTGACATTTTCCAAAGGCATGGTAACTTAATACATGTGTCACCTAACAAGTTGCACATAACACAAATCACATGGCCATTCCAAAGATGGGGATTAGACTTAATTGAACCAATAACACCATCATCCTCCATAGGGCATAGCTTCATTATCACTGCAATTGAATATTTCACAAAATGGGTAGAAGCTATTTCCCTTAGGAAGACCACTTCTAAACATGCTTGCACTTTCACGATAGAAAACATCGTGACCCGTTTTGGTATTCTGATGACCATCGTTACTAACAATGGGCCACAGTTCAATAGTGCATATACTAAAAGCTTTTGTGAAAGCTTGGGTATTAAACATGCATTTTCGTCACCTTACTACCCACAGAGCAATGGTCAAGTGGAGGCTACAAACAAAACTATCATGATGGTGGTTAAAAAGATGCTAAATTAGAGTAAGAGGTGATGGCATGAATAATCATTCTACGCATTATGGGCATACAAAACAACACATCGAACACCTACAAGTAAAACTCCATATAGTCTTGTATACAAATCCGAAGCTATTTTACCTTTAGAGTTATAGGTTTCCTCGATGTAGATAGCTCTCTCAAGCCTCCTCGATGAAAGCCAAAGTAATGAACTACGCATTGTTGACCTTGACTTGATGGAGGAAGAATGTGTGCAAACGCTTGATCAGATTGAGTGGTACTAGAAACAACAATGGCAACAACACAAACAAGATTTGCATAAGCACCTAATTAAAGAAGGAGACCTAGTCCTTAAGGTCATCTATGAACATCTAGATAAATTCTCAGCTAACTGGGAAGGGCCTTACTTAGTCATCAAGGCGTACAATAATAGAGCATTCAAACTTGCTGACATGGATGAGGACAAGCTCGCTAATCCTACAAATCACCTGTACCTAAAACGATATTATGTTTGATGAACTTGACGTACGTAACGGTCCTAGCATCATGACCTAAAACTGATACCATAGAATGGTCCTGGGGCTATGACTTGAAACTGGCATCATAGAATGTCTTAGAGTCATGAAAATAAATCGACATCATAGAGCTCTATTTGGCATGACATTAAATTGCCACATTTATCCTCCATGACATAAAACTAGCATCCAAAGTCCACTAAGACTATAAACTGGTTTTCCTCTTCACAGTCTACTACGACTATAAACTAGTAATGCACCATCTGCTACAACACTAAACTGGCATCATCCAAAGGGTTATGATGTGAAAATAACCCGCAACAGTCTGCTAAGACTATAAACTGGTGAAATCATCAATGACCAAGTAATACTTAAAAAGATATGTTATTGCAATTGGTTGTACCTGTTCCACAAAAACTTGCTGCATAATTCATCTCATGGATCCTATGAGGCTGATGCTGTTCATGACCCTGTTTGCTTTGAAATTGCACACAGTGGCTCCATCTCCTTGGTTGTTTTCATGTTTGAAGTTCTTAGTTAATTAAGTAATTTGTGGTTTTCTTGTCTTCTTGGAGCTGTGTTTGCAGGATGACACACCTGAGGCATTTGTGCACAGATGCACTTCATCATGATGATAAGGTATCACATTCTTCCTAACTCCTGCAACTGGGTTAATCAATCCATTCATAAGTACATTCCCTGACTCTTAATACATTCCCTATTCCCCATCATGTTTCCCTTATCCTATTCAATTACATCCCCTTAATATATTTTACTCATCCCAAAGCTCTTGATACACTATTGCACACTATGATTCTCTAAGTAGTTGTAATGCAAAATGCAGTACATAGTACATGATACAAATGTAAATGCATGAGCACGAGTGTAGCATTGAAAGCAAGCTCTTCCAAAAAGAAAATAAAAACAAACAAACAAACAAAAGATCAAAGAGAAAAATGCACAGAAAAGGTCTTCATGACCCTATTGACATCATAGAACAAAGACCCTTGGTTCTTCTCATATAATCCCTAGGCGGGAAGGAAATTGTCTTAGAAAAATAGGTACACTCGTCTCTCAAAAGATTGTGTTGCACATCATCGCGTGGCTTTGGCTGCTTACAACGGGCTCCTATAAACACTCTACAAGAGTCCTGTTTCTCCAAAGAATGCACTTCCTATGTTTTGGTTTCGAGTCTGCTAAATAGTGGCTACTAACAAGGATCAAAAATATGGCTTGTTGACATGAGAGCATTCCTATCTCGCAATTCCAACAACAACTATGACCCTTGATCAACTCTTGATTTTCCTAGTTACAACCAATCCCCTTGCATCTTGAAATTTCACTTTCCCAAACCCATGTACTTTTGAACATGCTGCAATGACATCTAGCCAAGGGCTAATGTTTGATGCTTAGTACTTAGTTGTTCATGGTCTTTTGTACTTCTTTGTCCATGCCTCTCGAGTGGATTCCTCTAGACGTCAACAAAGAGGGGTCAATGAAACACCACTAATTTTGGCCTAACACTTTGAAACAAGAATAACTTAGGCCCTTTTAAGCATTTGAGAGGCAAAAATTTGACTAAGGCATGTAATTCAAGCTCAGCTTGTTAAGCTAGATTGCTCACAAACTAGCTTGCCCTCAGTGTGAGCAACTCCAACAGCTTCAAAATCAAGTCAAAGATGCTCCAACCTAAGGGTGCAAGCCATTCTCAAAGGTCGTTATCCTCCACTTCAGTTTTAGCACTTAGGAGTTCATATTTCAGGTCAAATGGTACACATTTTCTCACTCATGCTGATGGTCATGCTGAGGTCATGCTAGTAGCATGAGTGTAGCATGAGCAACTATGAAAGCCTCAAAACTAAGTCAAAATTATTTGATTTCAGGGGTGCAAGTCATCCTCAAGGTTCATTATTGACAACTTCAAGTTCCAGCCTTCAGAATTCCATATTTCAAGTCCAAAATTGCAAGTTTTTGTAGCTTACGCTGATGGTCATGCTAAGCTCATGTTGGCAGCGTGAGTCCAGCATGGGCTACCAAAAGTGATTTAAAACAAGGCATATCCAAGCTCAATTTTTGACTTGTAGATCACTCTCAAGGTCAATCATAGTTAGAAAATTATTGTACACAAGAAACAGACATCAAAGATCAAAATTTTGTGTAAAATGTATCATTTTTAGTTCACTCATGCTAAGGTCACGTTGATAGCATCAGTGCAGCGTGAAAATTGATCACACTTGGTCAAAAGCATGCCAAACACACGCTGAGGACATGCCAAGATAAAATCAACTCATGCTGGAAGCTCTGATAAAATAGAGATTCCTCAAAAAGCCACAAAACCACTCAAATTGACATCCTACAGTAGTCAATTTAGGGACCAAGAATTTTCAAGTGAGCCAAATTCAATCTCTCTTGTTGTATATTATCATTTTCATTGTAAATTTTCATCATTTGTAAGCTTGTTGAGCTCTTATGCTCCAAATTCTATCTGCTTCTATGGGCGTAAGTTAGCTTGCGTAAGCCAACACATGTTATAAGATATAGTGCATCTGGTCAAGAACATAGCCTGCCTACGCACATCCAATTAACACATAGCTATCCATATAACACCTATCACATGATCCATTTTCCTCTTATTTCTCAACCATTGATCCATCTATGAGGTCCATACCCAAGCTTAGCCAAACCTTATAAATACCCCATCCATCCACATAAACGGGGTTGGCAATTTTGAAGGTTGATGGCTTAGGAAACACTGACTAGCAACTTTTATATGCTCGGGTGCACCTAACTCCTAGCATCAAAGCACCTGCAAGCATACCACCCCGAGGCTTAGCACTTGACTTACCATCGACACGTGTAGCTATGCTTTGACTGGTGCACATTCATTCTAAGCAATATAATACAGTTCATTTTTTGCCTTCCATTACATTGTTTACTCTATTTTAAATTTAGTTTATGCTATTTTTACAATACATTTTTGTATACGCTCTATTTGCATTTTCTGTGTCACTATTTCACACTCCATACATCAATTACAATAACCCCAACCCAAGCCATAGCTTACGTTTAGGAAAGTCCTTTGTTGATTTGTGTGCAGACCATCGAAGGCACTTTGCCTTCATTTTCTTTTACAACTTTCCCTCACACGAAGGTAGGGTCAGCTGTGCCTATTTGATGATCTTTCAGTGTTTGCTTTTTTCCCTTTCATCATTACATCAATGATTTCGGTCAATACAAAGGTATGTCCAGTCCAAAGGGGCCAAACCAAGCAAGTACACCAACGAGCTCAACCATAAGAAGGGAGGGTTTAGGTCCCCTACATACAACCAAAACCTTAGGTAAGTAAAAGCTAAGTGCTCAAAATAATATGTAACTGCATAAACCAAACACATAAATAATATTCAAATACATAGCCCCACCCCATGAGACAAGGACACCAATATTTATTTGGTGTATTTAACGCTCGCTAGGGTGCATTGAAATCGTTTACACAGTAGTTTGTTGTAAAGAATATGTAGGTATAAAAACATGAACATTCATAGACTCGTAGAAATGTATTTAAATCTATCCAAACAAAAAAACAATAAATAGCATAGACCTAAACATCAGCAGCCAATGAACATTTCAATAAACGATTTGCATCTTCATGTTTTAACACAAACAGCACTCATGAGAGGGCTTCCCCTACACTCACGCTGGGGCCTACCTTAACAACTCATGCTGGGCTTCCCCTACGCTCATGCTGGGGCCTACCTTAATAACTCATGTTAGGCATCTGTGGCACTCACACTAGAGCCTACCCTAACAACTCATGCTAGGTGTCCCTGGTGCTCACATTGGAGTCTGCCCTAAAAGCTAACGATGGGCATCCCTGGCACTCACATTGGGGCCTACCTTAACAACTCACGCTGGGCATCCCTGGTGCTCAGGCTAGAGCCTACCCTAACAGCTCACACTAGGTGTCCCTAGTGCTCATGCTGGGGCCTACCCTAATAACTCATCCTAGGCATCTTTGGCACTCATGTTGAGGCCTTCCTGCAATGCACTCATGTTGGAGCCTATTCCTATAGCTCACACTGCCCTGGAAATTATCTGGCCCTGGCACTCACGCTATCTTGGTGCTCACACTACCCAAAAAATAACCCTACCTTGTAACTCATGCTGGGTTTTCCTAGGAATGCATGCTGGGACCTGTTCCTTTCGCTCACACTGCCCTAGGAAAGCTCACACTACCTAGGAATCCTTGGCACTCATGCTACCCTAGGAAAGATCACACTACCCAGGAAGCCCTAGCACTCACACCCTACTCACCCCTGTAAATAAAATAAAAATGAAAAAAACCCAACTCATCCTAATCCAACCGTGCATGCCTAAAAGACAACAACCGAAAAATACAGCAAGCCACAAACCCCAAAAACAAGCCCTGAATCCCCAAAACAACCTAAGATTGCACTGAACATGCAGTAGAAAATGGTAGCCATGAGAGACTAGGCTGCCCTAACTAACACTCTGTACGGAATACTGGAGAGAAAAGGAAGACATGGACCTATGTAGAGTTCCATCCCATTCTGGAATCCTGGCTTGAAGAAGACACTAAAGTAGCTCTTCGCTCTCCTCCACGAATGCTAGATTCGCTTGCCTCTTTCCTTTGCCTCAGCTTGCTTTCCCTTTGCCCTTCATGGCTACCCTGTAACTCATGCTGACTCTCACGTTGATGCTCATGCTGCACTCCCTAGCTTGCTCATGCTACAATCCAATGCCCAAGAACTTACGCTAGCACAAGTGACACCCTAATACCTCAAAATCCCTTTTTAACCCCCATGCTCACCCTCAATTAAGTTTACTTATATATTCTATTTTATTTTTAGCTTTATTTTTATTTATTCAATTTACCATGTTCATGTTTAACTTTTTCTTTCCTATTATTTTTTACATCATCTTTGCTTCATTCTTACTTAGTATTCCTCATTATTTCATCCTTTGGAGATAAGGCCAAAATATTAAAAGTGGAAAAAATAAAAAAGCACCAGGGGAGGCACAAAAAAGTTAAAATCAAAATAGAATGATGCAAATTTAAGAAAGAAAATATATAAACGAATATAGATAGTGGCACCCATAAAAATCCATAAGACTTTAAAATCCCATAAACTTATTGTTTTCATGAAGCATAGAAATTAGCAATTCTCTATACACTTATTCATGATACAACATGACATGAATATTGCTGGCCTGGTATGGCCTTAAACTACCATATGGTCTAGGTATGACACTAAACTACCACTACGTTCCACAATTTCATCAGTACATAGATTAATTACCCAATGCTCATTTACATTTAACAACACCTTTGTCAAGTAAATATCACTCACTTCGCTCTTGGTTCAAATTGGCAGAAGCAAGCACATGGCCACCAAGAATATCCTTTCAAAATTATCTCTTAGTGGACCATATGGGGAGGTAAAAAGAGCAATCAATCTAGAATCCTTGAATCTAGACCCATACGCTTATACTAATTTAATAGCCTCCACTCAGGAAACGTCAGATTGGCCCAAGAATGTGGCTAAGACTTTAGATCTAGAGGGCAATAATATCACTGAAGATCCTCTTGTTGAAGTCCTCATTACTACATTTAATGATGAAACTAGAACATTGAAATTTAGTGCCCTACTGGGCTCACAACTTTTTAGTGATATCACTCAAGTACTAAAATACAATATAAAAACATTCACATGGTCATATACCAACATGCTAGGATTAGACCCTTGAATCTTCCAACACAACATCATTCTTGATGCAAAAATCAAACTAGTAAAGCAAAAGGCACAAAAGGTTAGACTTGAGGTGGCGTTAGTAATCTGTGCTGAAATCACAAAGCTCTACCAAGATGGTTTCATCTGAGCTATTGACTATTCTGACTGGGTATCAAACATTTTTGTAATCCCTAAGAAGAATAGTAGTATACGCATATGCATTGACTTCCGTGATCTTAACATAGCCACTATAAAGGATGACTTCCTACTACCTAGCATCGATCAACTTATTAACACAACTGCTTGGCATGCACTATTATCCTTTATGTATGGATTTTCAAGATACAATCAAATAAGAATAAACCTAGAACATTAACTCAGAACAACCTTTATAACACCTTGGGGCACATTCTGCTATATGATGATGTCATTTGGTCTTAAAAATGTAGGCGCTACATATCAATGAGTAATGGCATATATATTTAGTTATTACATGCTTAATTTTCTCAATGATTATGTTGACAACATCATGGTTAAATCTAAAACAACTGAACAACATGCAAAAGATCTAGACCTAGTGCTTCAATGTTGTTTCAAATATGACCTTAGGCTCAACCCAAAGAAGTGTGTCTTTGGTGTCAAAACCGAAAAAATGCTTAGTTTCATAGTCTCTAGAATATGGATACACATAGATCCTAATAAGGTTAAGCTAATAATTAACATGAAACCATGAAAAAACCTCACTGAACTACGTGGTCTCCAAGGTAGGCTACAATTCATGAGATGCTTTATCGAAAGGCTAACGGATAAGTTGAGATCCATGCAAAACCAATTATAAAAGAATGTGCATTTCCAATGGACCCAATAGTTCCAAGAAGCATTCAAGAACATAAAACAAGAGTTGGCTCAACTATCAACCGTTTATCCCCCAGAGAGTGATAAACCCTTCTACATCTACCTTGCAATTTCTGATTCTTTCATTGCATCAATGCTTTGTCAAAAACATAAAGATGGAATCAAGATCCCTATTTATTACCTAATCCATGCTCTAATTGCTTATGAACAATGATACAATGACATGGAGAAACAATGCCTTCCCTTGTCTTCTCCTTGAAGAAATTGTGACATTATCTCTTTCGTAGTCAAGTCTACATCATTTGTAAGAGTAATGTACTGCATGCCATCACTAACAACATCTACGAGTCAAGTAGGATAGCTAGGTGGACAGCGATGATCACAGAGTTTGACTTATACTATGTTTCTCAATCCTCTACAAAAGGTCAAGCAATAGTCACACAATTGATTGTCTCAGCAATACATGATCAAGCAACGATTAACCGTGCATTCCCCGATGAGAATGTTAATAGTATAGACATCCTACCTAATAACTATGAGGAAATCCTTTATTTTGATGGAGCTTCAACTTCCCAAGGAGGAAGCGTTGTGACCATTTTAACATACCCCTCTAGAGAAATCTAACCCTTCACCTACTGATTAACCTTTCTCTGTACCAATAACATGGTAGAATACAAAGGTATTCTTAGAGGTCTTCGAGTAGCATTGACTTTAGGAATCGCATGTCTTGTAGTTTAAGGTGATTCACAATTAGTCATTAATCAAGTCACATAATTTTACACATGCAAAGCTCTCCATTTACAACCATATTGTGATTTGACCAAACATCTGATAAGGAAATTAGTAGACGTGGATATACAGCATGTTCCTAGAAGCGAAAACGCCATTGCCGATGCACTTGCTACATTAGCCCTCAACATGACACCAAAAATGTTTCATGTGTTGCCTAAATCTATAAATAATTGTGCCAAATCTATAACTGATGCCCTAGATGAAATGCCCATAGCATCTATTAGCACAACACATGTAAGAAAATGGTACGATGACATAAAAGAGTACCTTCTACGAGGCAAACCTCCACAACATTTGACGAACTCTTAAAAGGACACAGTGTGAAAATGCTCTCAACAATATGAATTAATAGGAGATGCATTGTATCGCAAATCCTATGAAGGCATTTTGTTGATGTGCATTAGTAGCATTTATGGTCAAACAATTATAGAAAAAGTTGACGAAGGCCTTTGTGGAGGACACATAACACCCAAAGCAATGGCAACAAAGATTAGGTGCTTGGGATACTACTGGCCACACATGGAGTACGATTGCTTCTCCAAGGTTAGGACATGTGACATTTCCCAAAGGCATGGTAACCTAATACATGTGCTGCCTAATGAATTGCACACAATATAAATCTCATGGTCATTCCCAAGATGGTGATTACACTTAATTTGACCGATAACGCCATCATCCTCTGTAGGACATAGCTTCATTATCACTGCAACTGAATACCTCACAAAATGGGTAGAAGCTATTTCCCTTAGGAAGACCACTTATAAACACGTTTGCAATTTCATAATAGAGAAGATCGGGACCCGTTTTGGTATTCTAATGACCATTGTTACTGACAATGGGCCACAGTTCAGCAGTGTAGATACTAAAAGCTTCTATGAAAGCCTAGGTATTAAACATGCATTCTCGTCATCTTAATACCCACAGAGAAATGGTCAAGCTGAGGCTACAAATAAAACTATCATCATGGTGCTCAAAAAGATGTTAAATCAGAGCAAGAGGTGATGGCATGAACAATTAGTCTACGCATTATGGGCATACAGAATGACACATCGAACACCTATAGGTAAAACTCCATATAGTCTTGTATAGGGATTTGAAGCTATTTTACCTTTAGAGTTACAGGTTCCCTTGTTGTGGATGGCTCTCTCAGGCCTCCTCAACAAAAGCCAAAGAAATGAACTATGCATTATTGATCTTGACTCAGTGGAGGAGGAACGTGTATGAACACTTGATTAGATCGAGTGGTACTAGAAACAACAGCGGCAACGACACAAACACGATCTGCACAAGCTCCCGATTTAGAAAGGAGATCTAGTCCTTAAGGTCATCTGTGAACATCCAAATAAATTATCAGCTAACTAGGAAGGGCCTTACTTAGTCACCAAGGTGCATAATAACGGAGCATTCAAACTTGCTGACATGGACGAGAACGAGTTTGCTAATCCTACAAATCACCTGTACCTGAAATGGTACTATGTCTAATCAACCTAAGATATGTAACGATCCTGGCATCATGACCTAAAACTGATAACATAGAATGGTCCTAGGGCTATGACTTGAAACTAGCACCATATAGTTTTTTGGCATCATGATAGTAAATTGACACCATAGAGCTCCATCTAGAATGACACTAAACTGCCACATTTGTCCACCATGACATAAAACTAGCATGCAGAGTCCACTAAGACTATAAACTAGTTTTCCTATTCACAGTTCGCTACGACTATAAAATAGCAACACATTGTCTTCTACGATACTAAACTGGCATCGTCTAAAGGGTTATGATGTGAAAATAACCCACAACAGTCCACTAAGACTATAAACTGGCAACATTATTGATGACCAGGCAATACTTGAAAAGATATGTTACTACAATTGGCTCTACGTGCCCCACAAAGAATTACTGCATAATTCATCTCATGGACCCTGATGAAGCTTATGCTGTTCATGACCCTGTCTACTTTGAAATTCCACATGGTGGCTCCATCTCCTTGGCAATTTTCAAGTTTAAAGTACTTAGTTAACCGAATCATTTGTGGTTTTCTTGTCTTCTTGGAGTTGTGTTTGCAGGATGACACACCTGAGGTGTTCGTGCACAGATGCACTTCATCATGACGATGAGGTATCACATTCTTCCTAACACCTGCAACTATGTTAATCAATCCGTTCATAAGTACATTCCCTGTACATTCCCTATTCCCCATCATGTTCCCATTATCCTATTCAATTACACCCCCTTAATACATTCTACTCATCACAAAACTATTGATACACTATTGCATGTTGTGATTCTCTAAGCAGTTGCAACACAAAACACAGTGCACAGTACATGATATAAATGCAAGTGCATGAGCACGAGCACAAGACTGAAAGATAGCTCTTCCAAAAACAAAAAAATATATATATAAAAAAGAAAAGAAAAACAAACAAAAACAAAAAAAAATACCAAAAAGATGAAAGAGCAAAATGCATGGAAAAGGTCTTCATGGCCCCATTGACATCATAGACCAAAGACCATTGGTTCTTCTTATACAAGCCCTAGGTAGGAAGGCAATTGTCTTAGAAAAATAGTTACACTCATGTCTCAAAAGATCGTCTTGCATATCATCACGTGGCTTTGGCTATTTACAATGGGGTTCTGTAAACACTCTATAAGAGTCTCGCTTTCTCCAAAGAATGCATTTCCTATGTTTTGGTTCTGAGTTTGCTAAACACTAGCTACTAACAAGGACCAAAAATATGGCTTGTTCACATGAGAGCATTCCTATCTCACAATTCCAACAAAAATTATAACCCTTGATCAACTCTTGTTTTCCTTAGTTACAACCAATCCCCTTGCACCTTGAAATTACACTTCCTCAATCCCATGTACTTTTCAACATGGTGCAATGACTTCTAGCCTAGGGCCGATGGATAATTCTTGGTGCTTGGTTGGTCATGGTGTTTTGTACTTCATTGTCGACACCTCTAAGGTGGATTCCTCCAAACTTCAACAAAGAGGGGCCAATGAAACACCACTAATTTTAGCCTAATACTTTGAAATGAGAACAACTTAGACCCTTTCGAGCTTTTAGGAGGCAAACATTTGACTAAGGCATGTAACTCATGCTTAGCTTATCAATCTAGCTTGCCCTCAGTGTGAGCAACTTCAATGACTTCAAAATGAAGTCAAAAATGGTCCAATCTATGGGTGCAAGTCATCTTCATAGGGCCATTTTTGTCCACTTCAAGTTTCAACATTCAGGAGCTTAAATTTTGGATCAAATTATACAAATTTTCTCACTCACACTGTGGTCACGCTAAGGTCATGTTGGCACCGTGAGTACAGCATGAGCAACTCTGAGAGCCTCAAAACTGAGTCGAAATGATCTAACTTTGAAGGTGCAGGCCATACTCAGGGTTTATTATTGACAACCTCAAGTCCCAGCCTCCAGAATTCTAGATTTTAGATCCAAAATTACAAGTTTTTATAGCTCACACTGGTAGCATGAGTCCAGCATGAGCTACCATAGGTGGTTTAAAACAAGGAACATCCAAGTTCAACTTTTGACTTACAGATCATTCTCAAGGTCAATCATAGTCAGAAAATTGTTGCACTCAAAGAATAGGCTTCAAGGATTAAAAATTGGTGTGAAATATGTTAATTTCATTAGGTCACACTGAGGTCATGTTTATAGCATGATTACAGTGTGAGTACTAATCACGCCTAGTCAAAAGCATGTCAAACACATGCTGAGGACATGCCAAGAAAAAAACCAACTCACAATGGAAGCTCTAGTGATATAGAGATGCCTCAAACAACCACAAAACCACTCAAATTAACATCCTGCAGCAGTCAATTCAGGGACCAAGAAGTCTCTCTTGTTGTACATTATCATTTTCATTGTAAATTTTCATCATTTTTGAGGCTGTCAAGCTCTTACGCTCCAAATTGTATAAGCTTCCATGGGCATAAGCTAACTTGCATAAGCCAATACATGTTGTAAGGTATAGTGCATCTGGTCAAGAACGTAGCCCACCTACATACGTCCAATTGACATGTAGTTGTTCATCTAACACCTGTCACATGATCCGTTTTCCTCTCATTTCTCAACCATTGATCCATCTATGAATTCCATACCTAAACCTAGCTAAACCTTATAAATACCCCCATCCATTCACATAAATGGGGTTGGCAATTTTGAAGGTTGAAAACTTAAGAAACATTGACTAGCAACTTTTGGATGCTCGAGCGCACCTAACTCCTAACATCCAAGCACCTACAAGCATATCACCCTAGGGCTTAGCGCTTGACTTTCCATCCACACATGCAACTACACTTTGACTAGTGCACATTCATTCTAAGCAATACAATACAGTTCATGTTTTCCTTCCATTATATTGTTTATTCTGTTTTAAATTCAGTTTACACCTTGTTTACAATACATTTTTGTATACACTTAGTTTGCATTTTGCACATCACTGTTTACATTTTGTACATCAGTTATGATAACCCCAACGCAAGCTATAGCTTAAATTCAGGGAATTCCTTGGTTCATTTGCATGTAGACCATCAAAGGCACTTTTCCTCTGTTTTCTTTTCTAGCTTGCCCTCATGCAAAGGTAGGGTTAGCTATACCTATCCGGTGATCTTTCAGTGTTTTTTTTCCCTTCGAGCCTTACATCGACGATTTCGGTCAGTACACATCATAATGGTTTTTACATTCTGATGACATGCATTTTGCAATGCATCAGATTACTTTATTATTTCAAACTACAACATGAATACGAACCACAAATTCCTAGCATTTTTTTAAACCTAGTTTCAGATTTTGATTGAGATGGAATTCATTTTAAGAGTGCACTAGAATTGTTCTTGCTAGAGATTTCAATTGAACTATGATTCACATGTCTCTTGTAGATTATATTTTAGAGATTGCAAGGGCATGCAACTAGTAGTAAATATGATAATATCTCTGTGAAAATATCATCAACCTCGATGATTGGTTGCTCCTCCATCCTATCTATTCTTGATGGTCCTATGTTTGAGTCATTGACCAAAGTACCCATCCCAACAAACTCAAGTTAAGAATGTCCTCCATCTTCCCTAAACTAGAGGACCTTTACAATGACTATAATTTTTGAAATGATTATTTAGCTACTATATGAACATTCATAGCTAGGGAGATAATCCTCCTCTCCACTTGTCCAAAATAGTGATGCATGTCTAACTCCATGGCATTCATGACTATAATCAACCATTCCTCCATTACCTCTAAGTAGATAAAAATCATTGCACCATCTCTAAACTATTGTTTTTGTTGATCAAGATGGATCTAGGAGCCAATTAAGATCATTAAGTCATGTCCTAAGGACATGATAGGTGTAGAATGCACACCCCAAATTTGGCAACTGATCCACACCAAAAACTTGCACTTCTTTGTCATTTCCCTTAGGTTCTGGGATTTGCCAATGCCTGAAAAGAGTAGATACAGTTGATGGAAAATACATTGCAGTAGCATCTCTATTGATGATCTTTATTGTCCTAAGTATAATGTGGGGATAGTTCAATAAACATTCCCCATCTAAATCTAGTAGGATAATTAGGGTAAAGGACATCACATGAGTGCAATACATGATAGTCAAGAGGTTTGTGTGAATTGACCTAATAAAAACTCTCTTTCATCTAGTGAAGTTCCTATAAGGTCATCCTATCTCATTAGTCTCCACCTTAGGCACCTTACTCAATAGTTGTATTTTTTTCTTTGAAGTAGCATTCACAAAATACTCCCTCTCCAGACCAACTAACATGTCAAGTGCTTGCCCCAAGATCTACTCCATTAGTGTATAAGTGAACTCACTAATCATGATCACCTTTGAAAGAGATGATTCTTGATGATGTTCCACATAAAACCTATAGGCCTCCTCCTCATAATGATCAAGACCTATAGTGATGATGAATTCAAGATGGCATTGAATAAGCTTGTTAAGCATCTTTGATCAAACAAGCTACATTAAGGAACGAAACTTCCTTTGACTCTACAAGGGGACTAATATGAGTTTCACCTTTCTTCGATGCCACTCCTCTTATGTTAATGTCTCCTAAGCATGCTGATATTCCTCCTACTCTCTAGAATAT
>MNCI01019701.1:3682-14956 GCA_015680685.1 Gnetum montanum
TTAGTAATAAGGTACATCGATAACATGGACCATCTAACGTCCAATGTTTCTTCTCACAAGAGAGAGGTATCCAACCCACCAGTGCCACAAGAATGTCAGGTGATGTACAAGCATCTCGATGATTATGTCCCTGACTTGACTTTCATCCTACATCAGGATGAACATCTACGATGGCGGGACATGGAGGGTAGCATCATGCTACTGCCTAACCAATCAGCTCCTGCAATGCTATATCACAATCTGGGTAGATTAGGCATCCAGGACTATGTTGCGGAGTATGTCATGGAGGACCATGACTATCAGGACTATCATCCCACTGAGGCTCAACAAGTACGAGATCAGCAGCAGGCAGACAGATATGAACATCAGAAGGGGAAATAATTCAGTAACCCCTTACTCTAGCAAGGGCTACAAGACGATGGGGATCCCATCTTTCATGATACCCATTCAACCAAAATCCCCCTAGGGCAACAGATCCTCCAGTCCATCATTCAGAACAAGCCTCTCGGTGACCAAGATCCTCAAGGGGATGAAGGGTCACATATCAAGGATGTGTAGGGTGATCAGGGCCGTCATTAGGGTAGAGGGGGAGATCGACACCAGAACGGTGGTGATACCTCTCCTTCTTCTCCATCCTCTTACTTTCCTACACCTTCATCCAGCTTAGGTTCTAAACGTAACTGGGGTAGGAAGGGTTGAAAGGATGGTGGTAAAAAGGTTTGGAAGGGGCATAATGAGGAAGCACGCGATCAATCGCGCAATGCTCACCAGCATGAAAGGAGGGGTAGCCGGAAACATCACAGATATCGTGGTCTCCAGCAGGACTATGATTCAAATAAGCTATTGTTGGCTACTCGGAGCATGCTCTAGATCACTGAGGCAGTCCAAATCCCTAGTAGGCAGACAAAGGATAGCCGGATCAAGCACATTGATATGAACAACATCCCCAGATTTGAAGGGGGATAGAACTGTGATCTGCAGACTTACTTGCAGGCATTCTATGATGCATGCATCCTGCAAAACATTGACAATGATTGCAAAAAGCTGAAGCTATTCCCTCGCACACTCATCAAAGAAGCTAAAAGTTGGTACCAATCCTTGGAGCTGAATCAATCAAAAGATGGAGTATGATGCTTGAAATTCTCAATGACATGTATCAAACGTACTCTAGAGTGGTGAATTTAAGATGGCAGATCCAAGGTTGGAAACAAGGGAATCATGAACCCTTGGATGCCTCCATGAGCAGGTACTATTCATTGTTGCATCAGTGCCCTGGTCATGATTATTCTCAGTGGGCATAGCTTTGTCACATCATTGATGGGCTCCATTTTGAAACGTGAAAGATCCTTGGTGTGTACACCTAGGGACAACTATCAGAGCTAAGAGCCCATCAGTTGCAGTGCCTCATTGAGCAGGTGGCCAAAGAGGAAGGAGAACTTAGGAAAAAGGAGAGTGCAGAAGAATTCAGTAGGGATCCTTCCCTTAGAAAAAGGAAGGTCCAATTTTGTGATGAAGAGGAGGAATCACCACTTGAAGCAGTGGTGTATCGAAATACTTTGCCGTTACAAAATTTCGCATCTGAAATATCAGCAAAGGTGGATAATATGTGGAACTATTTGGAATAAACAGTCCAAAACGTGTTGAAAATCATAGAGGAGTCCAAAGAACAAAGTAATGACCGCAATCAGCACAGGAAGAAGGAAGTTGAACGTGCCCAACACAAGGGTAAGGGCAAAGTTGCTGTAGCAGAGCAGCTTGTAGACTCTGACACCAAGGAGGATGATGAATGTGGCATATGCCAATATGAACATCCTAAGGGGTGTTGTCCTATGGTGTCACATCTTCAAGAGTCTGGGGTGTACACCTTGAACCCTCGTTTGGCACAACAGAAAACACCCCGAAGGTTGCCTTATCCACAAGGCAATTCCAGGCGATTCCACCAGTAGCAACAAGGTTATTATCCAAGTGGAGCGCCACCGCAACCATACGAATACTTCCAATAGTGGCAGAAATCACAAGCGTGGGGGATGCCACCTCCAAGGTAGTAGTACCCTTACAAACAACCAGATCCTTATGGGTACTACATTCAACAACTGGTCTCTCCAAGAGACTTCCAGTCATGCGACCTTTCCAAGTTATTACCACCCCCTTGAATATTTTTGACCTCCATCTCCATCACCCAGGGGAAAAACCCACATCTCTCCTATCCTCTGTCACCTTCTCCTACCACTCCTCCACAACATCCCACTCAGCTACCACCTGCTCCATTGATGCAGGGAGAAATACTGCCATAGCCACAGAAACGAAATACTACGAGGGTCGTTAACTTACAACCGGCACCTCAGCCAAGTGGACTAGAACCCAAGCCACGAAAATGCCCTTTTTGGCCCAATAATCTAAACACACCCTCACATATGCCTATGGCTAGTGCCTTTGAACCTACCAGTGCCTCCACCATCATACCACCCGAGTCGCCCTCAAGCCAGCAACACTCCAACATCCAAATGGTCATGCTCACACATGCCGTAACCGACTGGATCAAAGTAGGTCATCTTCCCCAAAAATTGACTAATCCGAGAAGCCCCCCCATCTATCTTCAGGTGGAAAGGAACGAGCCATGCAAAGCTCTTCTGGACTTAGGGTTAGGGGTCAATTCGATCTCTCACAATATGTACAAGAACTGGAACTTGCCCCTACTAAAGAAGAGCAACATCTGGCTCGAGTTAGTAGACTAGTCCATCACCTTTCCCTTGGTATTGGTGGAGGACATTGTGACCACCATTTGTAGGTGGTCATATCCTACTGATTTCCTAGTCATCCATGTAGAGAAATGCAAGGGGAACTTCCCTATCATCATGGGAAGAGCCTGGCTAAGCACGGTGGATGCATGACTAGGACTCCGAGATCTATCCCTAGAAATTTCAAAGGAAAACCCTTTAGGGAAGATCAAGAAGAAGTGCATTCCATGCATTGCGTACAGTGACTTAGGGTGCAACTGTGTGCAGCAATTATGGTCCGCTAAGTGAATATCCATTCAAGCATGCAGTTGGTGTACTGAGGAATCACCTATTCAATAGTGCTTGTACGCATAGCCACTAACCAAGAGGGCACCCAGTGGCTGATAGCTAATCCTACTAGCAGCGCATTATGCATGGAACCATCTGAGGGGATTGTGCAAGCCTACATTGAAAGCATGGACTAAATGGAAGAGGTTCATCAACAGGTATCCACTGTTGATGACCATGATGACTAGGATAAGCTACAACTCCTTGAGAGCTTTAAATAAGAGCCCCTGTAGTTAAATTCTTTACTGGCTCACTTGGAATATGCATTTTTGCAAAATGGAAAGCCGATAATTATCAATGTCACCCTTGCTCCTAAACAGAAAAAGAGATTACTGAAGGTGGTACACAAATGGGTTACTGCATTTGCATGGTCATGTCCTGAGCTGACTGGAGTTGATCCCAGGGTCTACCAGTATCGAATCTACTTCGGCCCTTCCATGAAGCCATGATGACAGCCACAAAGACGATTGAATCCCAAACTGAAGCAAGTCGTAAAATATGAAATCAAACAATTGTTAAAGGCGAGGTTCATCTATTCTATAGCCGATAGTGAATGGGTTAGTGCACTTGTTATTGTGCCCAAGAAAGGTGGCAAGTGGAGAGTTTGTATTGATTTTCGGTTGCTCAATATGGTGACCTTCAAGGACTACTTCCTACTTCCATTTGTGGACCAGGTTTTGGACACCATAACAGGGCACCACTACTACAGCTTTTTGGATGGTTATAGTGGTTATAACCAAATCCAAATAGCACTAGAGGACCAGGCCAAAACAACGTTCACAAGTCCATGGGGGACTTTCACATACAAGAAGATGCCCTTTGGCCTGTGCAATGCATCTACTACGTTCCAAAGCCTTGTCCTAAGCATCTTTTAGAAAAAAATCATCAATGGGGTAGAATTCTTCATGGATTACTTCTCCACCTATGGGGCCATGTTTGAGTAAGTCTTGGACCATCTAGAGTAGGTTCTAAAAAGGTGTGTAGACACCAATCTATGACTCAATTGGTAGAAGAGCCATTTGATGATCCAAGAGGGCATTGTGCTGGGGCATTGCATCTCACAAACAAGGATCAATGTAGACCCTGAAAAGATCAGGGTCATCCAAGGAATCACCCGCCAACCAAGTACCGTCAAAGATGTTCGGTCATTCCTTGGATACACTAGTTACTACCGGCATTTCATTGAGAACTTCTCGAAGATTTCCAAGCCATTGGTAGAACTTACAAAGGACTATCTGTTCATCTGGACTAAGGAATGCGAGTCTACATTCCAAGCACTAAAATAGAAACTCGTAGAAACTCCAGTTCTACGGGCACCTGATTGGTCTAGAACCTTTCACATTATGACGGATGCATCCAACTATGCCTTGGGAGCCGTGCTTACATAGTGCAATGATCAGAAACGTCCATATTAAATCCACTGTGCAAGCCGTAGCATTGTGGATGCTTAGCTAAACTACACTACCATCGGAAAGGAGTTGATGGCGGTGGTGTTCACCTTGGACAAATTCTGGCACTATGTGCTTGGATACGAGGTGTTTGTGCATATCAACCACAGTGCTATCCGGTTCCTGATGAACAAACCAACAATGAGCCCCTGCATCATCCAGTGGCTGGTGATTCTTTAGGAGTTTGATCTCACCATGGTAGATTGGAAGGGGACTGAGAATATGGTTGCTGATCACTTGTATCGGTTACGATGGGATGACATAGAAGAGGAAGAGCCCCTCTCTGACCAATTTCCATATGAACTCCTCTTCACAGGTGCAGTCGATCCTCAAGTACCCAAGGAATCCCCTTGGTTCAGCCACATCCTCACCTACCTCACAACCCAAGAGTTGCCAAAGGATTGGAACCATTGGCAAAAACAAAAATTTCTCCATGAGGCCAAGCAGTTTATGGAAATCAATGGTCACCTTTACAAGGTGTTTGCAAATGGCCTAGTTCAATGGTGTGTCCCTGATGATGATACAATGCTCATGAGGGCCCTTGTGAGGGCCACTATGCTAGACGTCACATGACCATTACAATCCTACTTGTAGGGTATTACTAGCCCATAATTTTCAGGGATGCACAATGGTTCGCCCGCTCCTACGAACGATGCCAAAAGGATGGTGGGATGTCAGCATGGTTGAAGGGACCTCAATAGTGGATCCAACCACTAAAGCCCTTTGACATCTGGGGCATCAACTTCATGGGGTCCATCACACCCTTGTCAAATGGAAAGGCATACATCATCGTAGCTGTGGACTACTGTACAAAGTGGGTAGAAGTGGCAGCCATCGTCGACTGTTCTTCCAACACCACCACACGATTTGTCCAGCAAAAAATCATTAATAGGTTTAGAGTGCCACGTGCACTCATTTCTGATAATGGGACTCATTTTATAGGTGTCACTTTTCAGAAACTCATGCAACGCTTATCACCCCTAAGCCAACGGGCAAGCCGAAGTCACCAATAGGAAGATCACCAAGATCCTTACCCGAACCATCAGCAAATATAGGAGGGATTGGAGTACCAAACTCAACAATGCCCTATGGACCTATCGCTCCACTTGGAAACTTCCTGTAGGGTACTCTCCCTATGAGTTAGTGTATGGAAAGTTACCAACACTTCCAATTCAGGCCGAACTCTGCACACTATCCACTACCAGTGACTTAGGCCTTGATCTCCCACTAGCACAACGAGAATGACTCATCAATTTAAGTGTTCTAGATGAGAACCGCTTAGTGGCTCTATCTTCCAATGAGATCCACAAGGCCTATAACAAAAAATGACACAATCTTAGGATTCGGAAGATCACATTTAGATGTGGAGACAAAGTGTTGTATTGGAACCCCTCACATGTATCTCAACCGACCAAGTTTCAAACACTGTGGGAGGGACCTTACATTGTCTCTAAAACCTTCTCATTTGGGGCCTTACTTATCCACAAACTTGAGGACCCCACCAAAATGAAGTTAGTCAACTACCAATAACTGAAACCTTTCCATGAACTACACTTAACCAGTGCAACCGCCTCGTCATTACCAGGACAACCTCGCTCCATTTTTTGTGTCTCCTCCTTTCCACCTAGTCCTGGGGAGACCGTCATCCCTACTAATCCATTCCACTGCACCCCTCACCATTTTAAAAAAAAATTACACCTTTTTTGTTTTTCACCATCGTTCATACATTTGCAAATTCTTTGTCCATTTTTTCCTTTATTTAATTATTTTCCATTTCTTTGTGTATATTTCAATTTTCACGTAATTGCTAATATGTCATCGTATTGTCTTCAGATGTTTGGCGTGGATGGTTTTCATTGCAATGGGTAATGTCATAGTCTACCTCGTTATTTGACTCCCACCCTCGCATGGTTGTCCTTGGACTTTATGTTTTTTTTCACCTCATAAACTCGGCAATAAGTCCACATCATTTACCCATTCACCATTCCATGGTTTTCCTTCTGTTGAGAACATGCAACCCCTTCACTTAAAAACATTATAATTAATGTGTGACTTGTGTAGTTCCCAGACTTAGGGATGACCCAATGGTTGAATTGGGTGTGACTTCAAGGGAAATGCAATATTCATCGCTCTATTCTGTCCCCTGGGTTGCTGGTATGCCCTTACGGGTTCCCTACCACTCCACATCCTTCTCTCCAAGGAAGCTTCTAGGCGGTTCGACCTTGCATGGTGTGGTCCTCACTACAAAATTCAATCAAAAGAAAAAGAAAAAATAGAGAATAGAAATAAACATGAGGATTTAAAGCACACCCCTTGGACAAATGCATGTGCACACGCATGGGTCTTTGCATGGTGTGGTTCCCCCGAAAAGAAAAAAAACAAACAAATCACTATGTGGGAATTCAAAGAACACCCCTTAGACTACCTCTCACAGGCCACAAGAAATAGTTATGGGACTCTTGTGGTCCCCTCTAACTTCTCCCGTTTCACTTCCTTCCTCTCACATTGTTAGAGTGGTGGTTCTCTGTGGGTGCATTCCTACTTCTTTGAGGGATGGCTGGAGCTTTGTCTATTGCTACGATGTCACTGCATGTGGATGGTTTTGGGTCTAGCCTCAGGAATGATTCTACCAGGTCACTTAATCACAACTTCACATGGGGTTTCACATGACCGACACTTGAAATGCCCATTCTCTCATCTCTCTCTATTTCCATTTCTCTCCGTACTCACCTCACTGCTAGTTTTATGTTTTGTGCACTCATCGTGATTTCCGTGGGCTTCTCATGCCTTGGCCGAATCTCTTGGGTAGGAGTTTTAACTGGCTACCATCATTCCTTGGCCTTGGGACCCACAAACCCCGGTGTTGAGGATATGCAGGGGCTATGAAGGCTATTGCCTACTATGGGGAGGACCCACTTGCATATTCTTGGTTCTGCTTGTTAAGTCTTCCATTCGGTGGATTTTGTAGTTAATTATTTTCAGGATCCCATCGCTTGATTTCCTCCCAACGGAGTTCTTTTGAGTCTCGTTCTCCTATTTTTGTCTCTTTTTCGAGCCCAATTATCTTCCTCATGTCCTTAGCCATGTCCAGGCCTCTCATGCATTTCAACTGCCCCAATTTGGCATTTCAAATTCATCATTTTTGGTTTTTTTAGGTTGGTCAACACTGGTCAATGGGTAAACACCCCTACGTATATGGGGCCTCGTATACGCAGTGCCTGTGTATACGTAGCTACGTATACGTGGCCCCATCGACGCGGCACCTAATCCCTATATATAGGGCTACTATGCTTCACATTTTCATCATTTGAGCTCTAAATTGAGGGGAGATTATGCCATTTTTCTTGCCTAACCTTTCCAAATGCACCTACATTCCATCGCGAGTCCACATCAACCGATCCTTGCCCTTTTAAGCAACCAGAGGTATGCTCTTAGTCGTGGGGGGTGGTGCCTAGGTGTAATTAATTAATTTATTAATTAGTTGGTTAATTACAAAAAATTTGGTTCTAACCCATAAATTAACACTCCGGAAGACTTAAAGATGTGCCTATGCCAACAACATAACTTGGTCAAACTGAGAAGTTGTATATGGACCATCTTAAGCTACTTATGTATAGTCTAACATGCGGTTATGTTTGATTGTAGATGGAACCCAAACTGAGGCACCCAAGGGACAAAGGACTGTCACAACCAAGGGACAAGCATCCATGCATGGGAAGGGGATGAGATGTGCAACCGCTAGAGCATGCAAAGGGCTCTTATGCAACTCGGCCCCTCCGTGAATGACCAGACATGGAATCTGTCCATTAGATTCCTGAAGAGGAGATTCCTAGTGAGCAATCGTAAGGGGATGAGACTCCTGGGATAGCACCATGGCTTGAGGTCACCCTAACCCAATCCTACCTTGATGCTATCATGCCATGCGAGGTGCAATGGACGGTCCTCCAAGAGCTATATTTTGGACCATTCCATGAGAATGCGCTAGAAGAAGTGAGGCTCCAGCTTCAGAACTCTCTGATGTTGCTAATCATCACAACCAGTGGTGAATGGTACTTAGGAGAAACTTATCTCTTCTGGATGAATCGGCAACCAGGGTCTAGAGTAAGAATCAAAGACATTTATCTCTCTTACTCTTTGAAGGCAATAGCGTAGGCTCTGGGGTTGCCCAAGACTAGGGCAGATGTGGTGGAAATCCCAAAGCACGTTGATCCAGAGGTAAAGGCAGAATGGACCAAATGGTGCTATGGGGTAGAGTGCAAGGAATTTAGCTCTCTAACCATGGCAGAGAGAGTGTACTCAAAGATCACGTCTTACCACTTGAACCCAATGGTAAGACCCAATAAAATCATAGCCTTCTCCGCTCATGTGTGTACCGGCTTGAGTGAGAAATTCCCAATGAGTCTTCCATAGTTGCTATTTTTGGAGATTGAAAAGAGGTTTGCTAAGAATGAACGTGGAAGATGAGCTCTCCCCTTTCCTTGCCTAATCTGAAAGTTGTGCAAACCGGCAGGGATAGCATGGTACTCCAACGATGTAATCCAGCATGCCCCGACTACCTCCTAGTTGGAAATGATAAAGGATAGAACTCCTACCATCACACAGATAGAGGAGGAGCAGAAATCACCTCCACCACGTACACAAACAATGCATCCAGGCTCGCAAACCATGGAAGAATACATCTGCGAGATCTAGGAAATGATCTTGAGCTAGCAAGAGCAATCCAGTAGGACTGGTGGAGGAGAAGACCCTTCGGTCTATCACCCTGCCATGAGCCACCTGGAGCAAGTGGCTCAATCAGTTAGCTTTCTTGAAAGGGTAGGGCCGATATTCTCTACTACCTGAGCACAAGTTCCAACCAGAATAGATCCAAGCATCTGAGAGGTAATAGTATCAACCCAACAGTTATTCCCTAAAATTTCAGGGAATGCTTCTACCTTCTCGGTACGCTTGGAAGATGGTGAAGGGGCGACGATCCTGCTGATGCAACACTAGGAATAGGAAGTTGTGACTGAAGTGGTTGCTGACACAATTTCTATGGCTCTCAATGCACTGGCAACACCTGTACCAAAAATTCATGGACTACAAGATGTACAGGTGTCTACTGGAACTTCGTGTAGCAAGATTGATGCAACCCAACACGAAGAGTTGTTAGACCGACTAGTGGGAACTGGGCAACCGCTTTCGAATGTCTTTGAGCTTCCGGACAACATTACTACAACCCAATCGGAGCTTCTCTCAGCAAGGGGTAAGAGCCTCATTTTGGAAGGAAAACTTGAAGCTGCTCAAGCTGCTTGTCAGTGCTTGGCAACAGAGGTAGCCTGATTAAGAACTCAACTTGCCGATCCAGACATCCTCGACCACGAAATCACCAGGGATGAAGCTTTTCAATAGCTTCAAGTTAAACTTGAGGTCATCGAGGATGTGCAAGAGATGGCAATCTTTGATAAGTCCTTGGCAGATGTTCGAGCATATCACTTAGACAAGGACTTGATGGAGGTTTGCCAAGAGAGTGTGCGACTGACCGTGGAGGTTCATCGCCTGTGCAATGTTGGTGCAGAAAACGAACACATGAAAAATTTTATCCACCAGCAGTAGGAAGAACTAGCTAGGGTGAATGCTGACATAAGAAGGTTGGCTGTTGAGAACTAGAATCTATCAATGGAGGAGGTTCGGGTGTTGCGACAGAAGTCTGCAATTAAGATCGCCACTTGGAAGAATAAGGCCCTGAAATTTGAAAACATCAAAAATCATTACATGGACCAAGTGGGATTGCAGAAGGAAGTGAATGAAAAACATATCCAAGTCGCAAAGGCCAAAATGAACCAAGCGCTCCAGCAGCTTTGATAGGGAGGCGATGTATGGCAACCTATCTTTGATGGGTTGAATGACTACAATCAAGTTGAAATCCACCTTAAGGAGCTACATATTGAGGAGATGATAGAATACATGGAGCTTGCGAACCTTTGATATGCAAACTTGGCTATGCTCATAGCTAGGAGACCATGGTCAAAGTTAGAAAAGCAAGTCGCTGCCTCATATTTCCTTTATGAGGGTGAGTTCCAGGCACATAAGACAACAAAGTAGAAGCTGGAAATGGTAAACGCAGAACTTGAGGTTCTCTGCATAAGATTTGAAGGACAACGTACAGTTGCAAAGGACCTGGCCCATAGAATGAATAACTACCAATAGCTATGGGCATCAATCCGAGCATTCAACATCAAATGAAAGCAATTCGTAGTCTGGTTTGTCAACCTTAAAGAACTCTTCTCAATGCTACCATGTCCTTGGGAAGTTCTAGTTCCAGCACACATTGGAGAAGCTTCCTAGACTATGAACGACCCTAGAAGAAAAGAAGAAAAGATGAGGGCTCTCTTGGAGGCTTTCTAACTACGTCCAAAAGTTGCAACTGCTACAAGAAAACCATCATCTGTGCTTCCACCAATGCGTGCGCTAGAGGCTGGAGAAGGTCCATCAGAACCACCACCCCCAAGGACGGTGTGATCTTCTCTAGTAATTTTGTGCATCATCCTACATAGCAGAGGCTCCAGGACTAGTCAGGTGTTCAATTTTTTCTCTAAACACTGCCATTTTTGTAATTTGTCCTTCTCTATAACTCGGGCACTTGGTCAAGTTAATGTTGTGTCATGTGTATGTCATGTGTGTGTCAAGTCATGTGTGTTGTTAATAAAAGTCCATACCTTCCAAATTGTAGAGTAACTTGAGGACAAGTTTTTACTCAATCGTGGGGGTATGATGAAGTG
>MNCI01019702.1:1142-21654 GCA_015680685.1 Gnetum montanum
AATGTGTTTAAGCGATTCATAAAAGGTCCACATCAGCAACTATGATAGTGGAACTTAACTTTGGACCTTTCACAAAGTTTTCTCACAAAGTAGTCAAGGACCAACTCAAAGGGTTGCCATTATAGCGTATCCTCTCTAAAAGTGGTGCCTGGTACGTGGGAGAGACATACCAATTTTGGCACAATAAAGAAGAAGGCACCACCATTGATATTGGTGGTGTTTTTATGGATTTCTCTGCTAAAGCCATTTTGGAAGTGTTAAATCTTCTAAATATAGGGCCAAAAGTTTCTCACCTACCCACTCACTCTGATGCTAATGCATTGAAGATTTGGTTGAAAAGGACATATGGAAAGGAAGACAAGGTGTATGGAGAGTTGACATTGGAAGAGAGGATCTATTTTAAGATCAGCACATATCACATCTTCTCCACAAAAGGGTTGAATAGAATCTCCATGTATGTGGCTAGAGGAAGTGCTATATTGATGGGTAAGGTTAATGCTAACTTACCCCATCTATATCTTATAGAGATTTTAAGGCGGTTCGAAGAATGCAAGATGGGGAAGTTTGCATTGCCCTTCCCTTGTCTCATCAGGAAGCTATGCCAGCATGCTGGAGTTCTGGGGTACACCAATGACGTCCCCAGAAAGGCCCAAAATGCCTCATTTGCTAAACTACTGAAGCCACCAGCCTCAAGAAAAAGTGTTGATGAGACATTAGAGCTTGAACAAGAATAGATAGTGGGGCCCACTGCACCTCAAACTACAGGGCCTAGCCAACTCCCAAGCACAAGGCCCAATCAACAACAAGAAGCAGGGCCTAGCATAGGCCAGCAAGACCAATCATTGCAAGACTATCGACTATCGATGAGACATCTCAGGGCCATCATTGAGATGGTTAGTTGGGGAAGCCATGATGAGACCAATCTCTTCAAGGTCATAGATGATTCCATATGATCCATGGTCTCAATTGATCATGTGTGGTATGAGGTATCAATTCAAATATGAGGAGAGGAATCACATTGGTCATAATAGATCTCAAGGAATATTGCATCTTTTTAGGTGTAATTAGAAACTAGTGAAGGGGCCATAATAGTGGTGATGTAGCACCAAGATGTAGCGAGAGCAGCGGAAGTGATCATAAACCACATAAAAGAATCATTTAATGTCCCTATTGTGCCACCGAAAGACTTTACGAGAGCACACGATGCTCAAAATTTGGCTGGTCTCTCAATGACTCCTACGAAGCATGAGGATGTTCTCGATCAGTTGCTGCAAATAGGACAAGTGATGATGTCCTTATTTGACATCCCTTAAGATATCACAACAACTCAATCAAACCTCATCTCCAAAAAAGGGAAGCTAGTTATGGAAAAGATTAGGGCCAAGCATGCAAAGGCAGAGCTGGAAAGACTCCAAGAGAAGCTCATCACCCTACAAGTTGCATAGTGGAACCCATCTCAATTCATTCCCGCAAACTAGCTAGAGTCCTTCCAGACAAAGCAACTCAATAAATTGTTGGTAGAAAATAAAAGAGTGGTAAAGGAGAAAGAGAAGGTCGATTAGGATGCTTCCAAGGCACAAGCTCAGATGTATGCCCATGCCAAAACACTCAAGGCCTTACAAGAGGAGAATAAACAACATACCGCTAACAATCTCTGGTTGACCATTGTAGAAAAACAAAGGAATGTTCTCGAAGAAAATTTTTAGTAGTTACAGGAAAAATTAGTAAGGGTCAACCAAGAAATGAATTTCTTGGCCAAAGAAAATAGAACCCTTTTAAAGGAGGAGGTACACACAATCTGTCAAAAGATGGCAATTGAAATAAACACGTGGCAAAATAAGGCCAAGTGACATGAGCAGTTGAAGGAACACTTCAGGGATCATGTGGGGATGTATAAATAGGTAATAGAAAAATAAATCCATATGGCTAAGGCCCCATATCAACACTCTCAATGCTCAAAACACTGATTGGAGGGCCATATTGGATACCTATGCATTCGCCCACCAAGCATAACTCAAAAGTCGAGACTTGTAGATACAAGATCTTATAGAGTACATGGAGTTGGCAAACCTGCAGTATGCCAACTTGGCCATGTTGATAGCAGGATGCCTAAGGATGAAATTGGAGAAGTAGGTAGCAACCGCCTATGCAAAGTATGAAAGAGAATTTGCAGAGCATAAGAAGATGCTACAGAAATTAGAAGTGGTAAATTTTGAATCAGAGGTGGTCAAGGCTAGCTACCAAGGACAAAAAGATGTCACAGTAGACTTGGCTTGATGGCTCACAGATTACCAGAAGTACAAGGACAAATCCAGAGCCTATAAAGAGGAACGAAGGTTGTTTACGACTTGGTATGTCAAGGCCAACCAGATGTTCCCACAACTGCCGTGTCCATGGGAGATGCCAACTCCATCAAACATTGGAGCATCAACATGGACAGCACAGGATCCCCAAACTGAAAAGGAAAAGCTCCAGGAACTCCTTCAGAGCCATCAATTTCCAAAACTTGGAGCACAAGATAAGGGGAAGAGGCCCATGGAGGAACCACCGCCACCAAGAACCACATGAGTTTCAATAAATTTTTTAATTTTGTGTCTGTGTTTGTGTCCCAATTTTGTTGTGTTCAACTCTCCACTGTGGTGTGAATAAATTTCTAGCTAGTCAATAATCCCATACCTATCCACTGTGTAATCAATGGAACTTGTTCTCATTTTTTTTGACTCAAGAACAAGTTTTCATTCAATTGTGGGGGTATGATGAGCCATGAATTGTTAGGCTCCAATATCGGATCCATGATATCGGGTACACGATATCGCAGCCTAGCTAATGATATCAGAAACATAATATCATGACTCCTGTGTAAGCCTATAAATACACATTTGGATGCACAGGAAGAGAGGAGGGAGTAAGTAAGTGTAGGAGTAGAGTCTTTTTGTTCATTTTTAGTTCATTTCAATTCTTTCCCCATTGCATGCCTACAGTGTGATGATTGTAATTGTATGGAACCTTTATTTGAGTGTGACATACTTGGACATGCATATTATCAACAATAAAGATTGAGATTACTTCATCATTGCAGCATTCACTTGGTTTTAATTGCTTAATTGTTATTATTATTTATTGTTTTCTTAATTAATATTTCTTTACCGTCATTTACTATTCCTGTTGTTAATTGCAGAATGAGTACAACTTAATTATGAACATTTAAGTGTAACTAGTTGGTAACCCAATAGCGTATTTAGGACTGCTCAAGCAATATATGCTTGGTAATCCCAGAAGTGGTACACGAGGTCCAAGATGCGTATGGATGATTAAGGACAAATGCATACAAATGATTAAGGTCCAAGTTGATATGACTCATAGTGGGTTGAAGTTTACATTTCTATATTGAATGTGAGGCAACGTAAATTGTAATTACCTACAACATAGAAGCTTTAATGTCAAATAGAAAAGGTGATCAAACATGACATGCACTAGGTCATAATAAATATTTTTGCTTAATGTTATTTCCATTAGTGCAAATTCAGGTGATCCACAATCCATCTTGGCCATAGATGAAGCATTAACTAGTTGAGATATTGTAGATGTGATGTTGTAGATGCTACATTACGCTTGTGTTGTAGCATCCCTATTGTTGTGTCTTTGTTGGTGTAGCATCTATGATGTCATAGCTGCATTGACATGTACCTGTCAATATAATCCCATCAATGCATGCATTGATATGTTGATGCATACGCATCGATGCAATGTGTGTTTTTGCCTATAGATACGTGTGCTCCTATTTTGTATTTGACATTCTTTTATCAATAGAGTAGTTGAACCCTTAAAATTTTATTCCATAGTTTGAGAGAATAGTTAGTGAGTGCCTACAATGTGAATCTAAGTCAATTGTATGCCATCTTATTTGAGTGGAAATGTACCTGGACACATTCCATGAACAATAATAAGATCAAGATTGATTCTTATTCATTGCAGCACTTTGACTTAGATTAAATTTACTTTCCATGCAATTTTACTTTCCATGTTCTTAGTTAATATTTACATTTCATGTACTAAGTGAATATTTACATTTCCATGCATGTTAATCAATTGGCAGAATGAGCATGACCAGTTTTGAGCATACACACGTATTTGCTTGGTAATCCCAACAACATTATTGCTTGGTTTGCCTAGTAGCATAGTGCTTGGTAATCCTAGTAGTGGATACATGAGTTCAAGACATGTATGGTAAGCTGGGAATAGATACTCATCGTCCATAGGCTAGTTCAGACTTTACGTTTCATTGTTAATAGGATTAAATAATTAATTTTTCTATTATTTTTAGGAGTAGCATAAAGCTAAAACAACATCAACAATCATATGCCTCACTTTGGACTAAACCATATGTGACAAAGCTACCACTAGTCCAAGTGGGAAGATAGCAAACTATGATCAATGCTTAACGATCTAGATGCATAACTAGTCTCATCCAAAAAATTTGATCAAATCATGTGTGAACACTTGTGATTTGTATTGTTGGACATAGGGGTGCCTACCACTCATCAATCATTCAAAGTTTAGACCATTGGAAATTAAATATTCAACTATTGAAGACTCATTAGGATGGTTTCTATTTGTAGTGATTAGCTATGGTTATTTATTTAACACTAATGATGGTTTGGATAAGGAGTTGCAACATCATGTAATCCATATTAGGTCATAGTCATTAACTAAATATTAATTATACCATCAAACTAAAGCTAAACCAATGTAGAATGGAAGCAAAATTAAAGTGGAGATAACTTGGCAACTTAGAACAGTCATCATAGCATAGAGAAGAGTGATCGTTTCCATAGAGAAGTAATAGAATTAAGATTTGTTATTCATATATTGAACCTTATATTATTGCTTTATTAATTTAACAAGTGATTTTTAACATTACTCAATGTTGTGTATTCTAGACATTGTGATTTTTAATTCCATGCAATTTGCAGTCTCTAATTTGATTGCTTCACCACAATATTCTACAATGTAAGAATGTTGAAGTGATAGATAACATTTTGGAATCATTGCAACAACTGTGAGTTATGCTGTTATTTTAATAATTTCGAATTTCTCGAATCTTTTTCTTTTGCTTTTATATTATTTTTTATTATGTATTCTAATTCACATTTTTCTATGTATTTAGCAAACCTATTAGAGTTGCAATTGGCTTTGATAGATATGTAGATCTTTTTAGTTGATTTAGACTTATCATTGATTGATGAAACTATCAAATTAGCAAATCAACTGTTACCTTGAGTTTATTGCTTTTTTTTCTTTTTCTTTTAAATTGATTTTCTTCTCTAATATGTGTTTTTATTTTAGGTTTATGGTTTGAACTCGTGAAAAAGGGAAGAGATTGGTTATAGATACCTTGCCTTCAACATACATTTCTAAAAGGAAAGTGAAGAAAGTTCTCATGTCATTTGAAAAATCTTCTTCTTATTCTAGAAATTTGAGAACAAATTCATCATGGTAGGATGGATTACCAAGTTCTCAAATAGAGGTATATCCCTAAACTCTAGTAATTAGGGGTGATATATTTAATATAATTGATCATTTTTAGATGCATTTTACATTGATCATAAGTGGGATATAATTCATAGCCCTATTTTCAAATTCCACCCAACCTAATTAAGCATCTATCATCCTTGGTATCCATATCCAATTTGGATTTGGGATATCTATTTTGAATAGTATGAGTCAATTTAGTACTAATACATAGACTCAGCTTCTTTCTATTGGTATTTCAACTTCTCCATTGTTAACTTAAATGGTTGATTCTTCATTTCATACTTGGCCTTCCACTTAATAAGCTAATGTCATGTATTTTCCAAAACTCCTAATAATGCTACAAATATTTTTCATTAAAAAAATTACATCAATAGCAACTTCAAACCACTCATCAAACATTATTAAATGACCTTACCTAAGCTACACAAAATACATGGCCTGGCATATCGTCTCAACTAGTCTTAAATTCTTTTTCTATGTCTAGTCAATCACCACTAACATTCATTGCTCCAATAGTTCCTCAATCTATGTTGCCTTCAATTCCCATGAATTTTTAAATTGTTACTTTATTGCATCAACCTAGTTTCCAACCTACAGTTTCATTTAATCCATATTCAATTCCTATGTCACATAACCAAAGTTCTCAATAAGAAGCCCTTCAACAAACTTCATTCATGCAAGTACTACAATAGGCCTTTCTAAATATCCACACTTTTATAAATATTCCTCAATCAAGTCAACTAATTTGTAATGATCAAGCTAGCTAGTTAGTACCTAAATCAATATTACACCCTCATTTACATCATCTTATTCAACCAAGAAACCAACTTAATTAGTTTATGCAATTTCAAAGTCAAGTTCCTTACCAAGGTATGCGAACCTAATTATCTTTAAAGGACTTGATGGGTAGAAATTTTATTGCTACACTTTCTTCCTTTTTGTTGCCTACTAGTATAGATGTGTAAATTAAGAATTTTTCTACTTTTTCTCAGTTTTTTCATACTGATGATGAGGATCCATATTTTCATATTCACGCTTTTAAAACTTTGATCATAACATGTCATAATAATTGAAACACGATAAAATTTCAGGACCCTCATGCCTTAGCAAGGTCTTGGAATTTAGGCAAGGACTTTCACAAGTGTAGCATCATGACAGTTCTGCAAGAAAATGTAGGCACTAAGGTTAGATTGTCCAGTCCGAAAATTTTTCTATCTACAGAGTTGACAAGCCCGATGGACTCTCCAGCCTGCCCACCTGGACGATTCACCCGATTGACAGTCTACTCAAAAACTATGCTAGGAGCTGCTGAAAGTGTTTGGGATAAGCAGAATAGTTTGGCAAGTTTTCTAGTGAAGAAGTCTACTATTCTATGCTACGTTATGCAGCATAGCAAGCTTTAAAAGATAGTTGCTCAAGCATCTAAGTACAAATTAATAGAATGATGGCAAAACAAGTCAAGATTCAGCCAATGCAAAGTGTTACGCTATGTAGCGTAGCACAACGTAGAAAAGGCAAAGCAAAAAGGCTTGTCTTGCCAAGTGATTCCTACAAGGAATTCGCACTCAGAAACACTTCGGCCTTCAAAATCGATTGCCCTGCTTAGCCCCCAAGCCTCGAGCAAAGTTTCTTGCTAGAAAATGGCAGATTGAACGAAGAAGTAGGATACGTTGGCTACTAAGTTGTGCTACGCTTCATAGCATAGCACAGCGTAGCAATAATACAAGAGCAGCAAAAAATGTTTCAAACATAAGTTTAGCGAGTTCAAACACTTCCCAGCATGAAGGACAAAAGTTGTAGATTTTAGCATGGCTAAGCCTCAAACAAATGCTTTCAACTTCGATACAGGTTTCAGTCAAGACCAGTGGCTACGCTATGCTATGCTACATAGCGTAGCACAATGTAGCAGGCAACCACTTACACTACCCTAATGTACTCGACAATGTGAGTAATGCAACACTGGTACGGAAGCATCAAGACATCTTTAGAAAACTCTAGAACTTATTGACAACAATCTTCCTCACTCTGGCATTTCCTTGGTGGAATTAGCAATGTTACTTCATTTTGCACATCCCCTGGTTAGCTCCCAAAACATTGTTCCTACACTTAACCCTGCTCATAAGAGCAGGGAAGATGTAGTCCCGGAGTGTAATCTCCATTTTTATTTGCATTGTTAGCACACTAGATCTTAACACATGCTGTTCCGGTAGTATAATCACAGCATAGCCAAGTTCATGTCTAGAATTGCACACCTACATGGTATGGACATGGCAACACCTTGTGGGGTCCAAGACACGTGGCATCCAGACCTCATTTCTTGCCTGCTCGCGGCCCTATAAATACCATGATAAACAATGCTCAAAGAGTTTTCTTTTCATTCAAAGAGTTGGCATTTTTACATTGACAAGAGTAGTTGGCTTATTGGATTTTCACATTAGCTAGTTGGCTTCTTGATTGGCTTCTTAGCAAACAGAGTTATCTTCTAGCTACATTTGGCTTTTAAGTTGGCTTCCAAAAGGCATAGTTGGCATTTTTCCCTTAGCATTCTAGTTACCCTTGAGTTCCTTGTGTGTCCAGCATTGCATAACTTCTTGTACACCTTTCAAACAAGGCAAATAATCGAATCTGCAACCTTGGGGCAGTGCATTTTCTCACGTGAGTTTGTTTTGCTATTTCTTTACTATTATAGTTATTTTGCACTATTTCCTCCATTCTGCATTTATTGATCACCGATTTACCTTGCATGTCTCACCTTCAAAATGATGTTTACATAAGGTTAAGATACACTAGTTAAGTCCCTATTTGATCGACTAGACCATTCAGGGTGCCCCACTTCCTTTTTTCTCCAACACAGCCCTCGCACAAATCTAGGGTCAAACTATTCACCCGGCAACCTCTTGGTGTTCTAGCCACCAATATTTTTGGTCACAACAGTTTTTGGCGCTAGAAGGAGGGTTTTTGGTGGCTTTTTCATGTCCTATGGGTAGTCTTCCATTGTCTCTGCATCCTGTTACGCATTAGCATAAACAAGACACCCTTTTGTGGCTTTTAATGCATCGTGTGGTGCAAATTGATCATGATGATGGTTCCTTTGAAATCTGATAGGAAAAAAAACCTCTGATCTCCTCTTGATCTCCATGTTTCCTAGTTTGCGATTTCCTCTTTTTCACCACACAGGATGATTTCGACAATGACCGTTGTTTCCACCTCAAGCTTTGAGGCTCCTTTCTCGGCCCAAAGCACCATGGGTGCTGAGCGAACACCTAGCCCAGTGCTCATGCCACACCAATCCCTTAGGATTTGACACTTGTCACCCATATTCTTGGCATAAGACACAAAGCATTACAACTTTATCTCTGCAAAGATCCAGGAATATTTGCCCCTGGATCACCAAGAACTCGAGCACAAATGCAATTTTGAGTTCCTTTATCAAGATAGGAGGGAGTTTGTCCCTAACACCGATGTTGCCATCCCGTTGACAGAGACATATCGGTGGATCTTCGATCAGCTGCTACGAGTCACTAGGACTAGGGAGTGGGACATGGTATCCCATTATGATGAAGCATTCTAGGACGAGCAGGAAGATCTCGACTCCCAGTCTAAGGGGGGTGGCCTGAAACACCGTGAAAATTACGGGTCGGCCTCAGGCGAAGATTCGTAATCTGAGCGAGAACGTGCCTCAAATTTGTCGAAGGACAAGTTTACGCTCCCTTACGCACGACAGCGTAAGGAGCGTAATAAGCTCCAAGACGGTTAGAGGCGCCTCGAATTTGTTCAAGGACAAGTTTACGCTCCCTTACGCACGGCAGCGTAAGGAGCGTAATAAGCTCCAAGACAGTTAAAGGCGCCTCGAATTTGTTCAAGGACAAGTTTATGCTCCCTTATGCACGGTAGCGTAAGGAGCGTAATAAGCTCCAGGACAGTTAAGAAAAATCCAGAGAAACACGACAGGTTGGCATTTGTTCTCGCAACACTTAAGCAACTGATCTTTACGTGCGTTACGCAACGATGCGTGCTCGTGCGTAGGTCAGAATGCAAGCACGCACTCGTTACGCTTCGTCACGCACAGCTGCGTGATGAGCGTAAGTTATAGTTTGACTACACTCCACCGCGCGTAACTGCGTAGAGAGTGTATGTTATGTTTACACTGCATCACGCACAGTTGCGTGATGAGCGTAAAAAAATCTTGAGTGCGTTGTCGTTACACTGAGGTTGCGCTCATACATGCAACACAATGCGAATGAGCGCAAACGCAGCCGAGACACGCCTATCATGGGCCTGCTCTTTACACGCACAGCACACAAACGAGCGTATTGTGCGTAGTCGCAGTTCGACTTAAAAGAATCGCGTCAATAGGATCCGCGACATTCGGGCCCGCATCATCAGGGTTGCGCGTGTCGCGGCCTATAAATACCCCGGCTGACAAATATACAAAAAGGGGGGGAGCAAGGAGATTTAGAGAGAAGGAGACGAGCAGACAAGTTAACAAACCAGAGCACCAGAGCACCAGAGCACTTATCGCTTTTTCGCAGACCAAGAGGATAAGAGCATTTTCTGAGCAAGGGAACATTCATTGCCTTGAACAGAGAAACAAGAGCACCCTCTTGGTGATCGCCGTAAACATCATCCTTTAGCAGAAACAGAACACAGCACGCCTGAGCCCTAACAGCAGATCTACCCAAAGCAAAGAAGCAGAACAGGAATTGCAGAGTTGTCTCGCCCAGTTAGCAGGTTCTATCGTTCAAAAGATCGACAGACTTCAGAGCTTGACCATTCCTGCACCTAAGCTTTGGCCTACAAGGTAGATCAGACTTCTGTCCAGATAGTTTTCTTGTTGTTTTGTGCTCATTTTGTATCCAGTTGTTGGGCAGCTTCCTCCCATTGTAACGTAATATACACGCAAGGGCACATCTGATCCAGCATTAAAACATAGATCTTTGATCTTTGCGACGCACATGTTTGTTTTCTCTCCCGATTAGCATCTTTTCAGCGTTTTGGCGTTATCTTCGTAGCGATCCACCTACGTCGTTGCCTCCCCATTTTACGATCTCTCGCACCGAATCACAGCATGCAAAAATTCATAATCATCATCACTTTTTACTGACCCGTAAATCCCTGTCTGATCGACAAGACCGTTCAGGGCACCGCGGATTTGTTTTTCCAGCTCAGCCCTCGCGCGGGTCCGTGGTTAAAGCTGTGTACGCGGAATTTCGGTCGGTATTTCCAGCTGCCGACGTTTTCCATCGTTACAGTTTTTTGACGCTAGAAGGAGGGCCTTCAGGCTCCGATCCGAACCTTTCGGGTAACCCTGTAAGCGATCCATACCCTAAACCATAGACGTGATACCTCAAGGGAAGTCTACGGCTAATCGCGTGGTATAGATCGGTCGCAAATGCGATTTCTTTGAAATCCTACAGGGTAGAAAGCCTTTTGTGCGTTTGTTGCTAGCCATCCGCTTTTAGATCCGATTATCATTCACTCTCCATTTCATTGATCAATGGACTCTTTTCAGTCAAACACAACTGCCATGGTTACCCTCGATCTGGGTGTCGCGCCTGTGAATCCTACGGTGGTAACAAGGCCAGCCCCCGGCGCAACGGGACCTCAGGGACCATTGCGCCGATCACTGAGGCTCCAGGGGAAAGAGCCTATCTTTTCGGCCATAACCCCTGAAGAATACAATTTTATATGCGTTAAGATCCAGGCGAAGCTCGCTCTTAGCCGAGCTGAGCGGGAGGCAAAGCGAAACTTTGAAGCGCTCCACCGGGGGGGTCATGATTTTAAGCCAACTGCCTATGACATAATCCCCCTGACCGAGCACCAACATGAAATTATGGCACAGTTGGTCATGGCCAGAGGCCAGGCTTTGCAACCTGTGGCGGAACCTCAGCATGAGGAAGAGGCAGAGGATGAATTCGCGGCTCTGTCGGAACATTCGTTCCATACTCTGCTCCTCCACATGCAAGAAGATCCGTTGTTTCCTTTTGACAGAGAGGCAGCCTCTCTTAACCCAGCTGCAACCGCACCGGCACAACTCGCTGGCTTTCCGCTAGCCCAGATGCAGCCGTCTGGGTGGCAAACACAACAACAGCGCCATGATGCAGGGGTGGGTCCGTCCCATCACGCATTCGGCATCCCGGCGGTGATCCCGGCAACCACTGCACCTCAGTTTATCCCTCAGGTACAGGCTCACACTGTGCCAATGACTCGCCCAGTGCAGAGGTTTCTGCCACCGCCGACTCAGCAACATACCGTAAACGTACCGCTTCAGACCTTTGTTCAACACCCTGCAAAAAGTCAGTGGACCGACCTTGCTGTGCAACAGTACCCATTTGCGGTTTACGATGCACAGCCTTCAGTTACACCTGCGGCACAATTTTCGCAGGTGCTTCCTCGGTATACTTATCACTATGCTACGCAGCAGGTAGCAGTTAACCCACCGTCTCAAACCGGTGGATGGAGACCTTCGCAGGCCCCCCAGCTTGCAGAGATCCCTGCTCCACCGGCGGTTAGCCAACCTCCTCCTGCATTCCAGTTTCCTAGGGTTGCCCTTCCAGCCCAACCTCCTGCTCCTGTGCCTGCTGCACCTACACCTTCCTCGCCAAGTCTCGATCAAGCGTTCCAGCTTATCCAGACGCTCACTGAGGAGGTGCGACGCCTCAAGACTGCTGGGTCTAATACCTTTTAGATCACGGATTTCTATCAGGATGATCCGATCAATCCGGCGGTCCCCATGCTGTCGTTGCCGCCAGGGATGTCCCTCCCTCATTTTACCAAGTATAATGGGGAAGGGGATCCCAACACCCACCTAGCCACCATTAGGTCCGAGTCTTTGTTGTTGCAACAGTGGCCACATACTTTGGTCCGAGTCTTTGTGATGTCGTTAACAGGGAAGGCTTTAGACTGGTACAGAGCTCTCCCATGCTCTTCCATTTCGGCCTTGGAAGAGCTACTGACCCAATTTGTGACCCGATTCAGATACAACATGAAGCCGGAAGTCACGTTGGAACAGCTTATGGGGGTTAGACAAGAACCGCTCGAGCCAGTCCAAAAGTTCATACAGCGTTGGAACGCTACCTTGAATGAGATCCACGATCCGATTACGGACTCCCACCTGCTGGCCATATTCAAGGGAGCAGTCAAAGACTTTATTAAGTCAAAGCTGTATTATCTTTCCCCTGGAGACATACGCCAGGCCTTTGCTCAGGTCCGGAGCATCCAAGATGCCGCGGAGGCTAGCAAAGACCCAGCGTACATTGCCTACAAGAACACGCACAACAAAGCCAAGGATAAAGGCAAGGCAACGACAACTACAGTAGCTGCGCTGACTGAGAGTGCAAAGAACAAAAGCAAGAAAGCGCCAGCAACAGCACCGCCTGAGGCCACGGCTGGTACCGGCACCAGCCAAGCCACTGCTGCCCCTGAACAGGCCCCCCAGCCGAAGCTGAATTTTGAACGTAAAGACCGCTCAAAATACGCGGCTCTCCCAGTGAAACACTCTGAACTGCTAAAACAATTGTTGGCGGCAGGACACATTCAACCTAAGAAGGTGTCCGAGGAGGCCCTGAAGCATCACAGGCGTAACTGTGAATTGCTAAAGGACCCCTCTTTAGCTTTGCCTAACGAGCCGGCAGTTCCGAGATCTTTCAGGCTGGACCGTTTTTGTGACTACCACCAGATGTGTGGTCACAACACGGATTACTGCTGGGCGTTGAAAGACGATATTCAACGCATGATCGACGAAGGTCATCTGAAACTAGACAGCAGTAATCCCACGCGTCCGGAAAATCAAACACTAAACGTATACAAGGATCCGTTGAACACGAACTACGATCCTTTTACAATCACGGTGGTAAGTACGGACGGTGAGCGTAAGGGGCCACCAAAACAACCTTTTGTTTTGCGCGTGCCCGCCAACTCACAAAAGGGGCCAACTACTTCTTCGGCAGCAGGTGGGGCCTCACGGCCGCCGTTCATTATACGAGCGCCTTCTCAGGTACAGCCTCAGTCACACGTTACTGCCCAAGCCGCAGCTTCGTCTGCGCCCACGCCGAGAGCGCCCTTCATCATTAGGGCGCCAAAGCCACAGGCTGCTCCTCTCACGTAGGGGCAGACCTCTAATCAGCACCATCAGGCATCGCTGCCTCCTAAGCGGAAGGAGAAAAGCATTGAAGCTAATGCGACAAAAGACAGCTCTACGCTCGGCTTCCCGAAGCCTAGGCCCCTGGCCTCTGTGCCCATGACCATGCCCCAGAAGCATGCCACAGGCACAGGAACGCAGCCACCTTCTTCTAGTAGGAAGACGAACGACCCCTCTTCCGACACCGCCCCGCCTCGAGAGATCCGTCTCTTGGGCCGGATGGAGGAGAGTAAGGGGGATAAACCAACCTGCTGGGAGAAGGACCTCCTCGATGCGTTCACGCAGGTTAAACAAGCTCTCAAGCAAAAGAACACAACGCTGAGCTTGTATGACCTCTTGATGACTTCTCGAGAACACCGCGAGGCTATGGTACGCATGCTGACGTCCATATCAGTGGATGCCAGCCTGCCAGCAGAAGAGGAAGTAATACACGCTATCATGTTTCCTCCTGAAGCTGAACAAACCAAGCCCACCTCGTTGACCTTTCTGGACGAGTCTGTTAAAGATGATCCAGAAAAGGGTCAAGTGACAACGGAGCCGATGTTCATCACCATTCGGGTCGGCCAGTACCGGATCCGGAGGGTGCATGTGGATGATGGCGCGGCTGCTAATGTCGTTCCCTATTCCATCGTGGATAGGTTGGGTTTGGTCGACCAGATCACTCCCACGACGACAGCCTGCGTGAAATCCTTCAATGGAGCACGGGTCCAAGTCAAGGGAATGGTGCGAATTGAGTTTGTGGTGGGGAATCAGTTCCCCACGGAAGCCACATTTCTAGTCGTCGAGGAGATGCCAGGCTTTAACTTGATCCTAGGGAGGTCGTGGTTAGCCCAGCTGAGGGCGGTCTCGTCGCCTATCCATCAGGAGATACACCTGCCTTACGCTGGGGGGGAGGTTATCATATACGGTGACGAGATCACTCCCAGGACCGTTAGTAACATTGAGGAAGAGCGGGGTTCAGAGATCGACACGGCTGATGATCAGCCTTCCCTCCAAGCCCCCGAACAGAACAATGACAATGTTGACGGTTTAGCCTGGGCTGACCTGCCATTTCTGGATGACAGCGTAGAGGAGTCAAACTGTAAACCTCCTCGTCCTTATGCAGCAGCTAACGTAAAAGCCGCTAGGAGACAGTTGCGTATTGACGGCTGAAGCTTACCTATCCATCAATCGCTCCTTTATTTCTGTGTGCTTTTAGCATTTGCCTTCTATGTTTACGTTTTGCATTTTTTGGCTTTACATGTCCTATCATACGCATTTTCATGTCTTTATCCAGGGTTACATTTAGACACGCTTTACGCATTGGCCCGCAACGGCCTTAAACTAGTAGTTATGTTTTACGCAATGGCCCGCAACGGCCTTAAACTAGTAGTTACACTTTACACATTGGCCCGCAACGGCCTTAAACTAGTTTCAGTATGCTTTACGCATTGGCCCGCAATGGCCTTAAACTAGTTTTCTCCAAATTTTACGCAATGGCCCGCAACGGCCTTAAACTAGTAGTTACGCTTTACGCATTGGCCCGCAACGGCCTTAAACTAGTTTCAGTACGCTTTACGCATTGGCCCGCAACAGCCTTAAACTAGTTTTCTATAAGCAATGTACGCAATGACCCGCAACGGCCTTAAACTAGTAGTTACTTCAAATTGCAGTTTACGCATTGGCCCGCAACGGCTATAAACTAGCAGCTACTTTGCTATTTACGCATTGCTTAGTAATCCATTCACGCTTCCGGCCCACAATGGCCTTAAACTAAGTCAAAATAACAAAAAAAAATATATGATAAACGGCTGATAGTCAGCCAAAATTTATAATGTCTTTCAAAATCATTTGTGACATAATGCCAGAAAACAAAATCACCCATGACCCGTACTACCACTATCACCCGTGTCTTTCAGCTCTAAGTCCAACCCCAAAAGGTCGTCCTCCAGTGGGCCATCGTTTCCGGGAAGTATCCCTCCTGGAAAGATTGTCTCTTCGTGAGACTCTTCTTCTAATGCTGGCTCCACGGGAGGACACTCTTCGTCGTGGTGTTCCACCTCTGCTTCCATAGTTTCCTCCTCCAGCCCCTCAACGGGCGGACGTTCTCCACCTTCTGGTATCTGAAACGCAAACAGCGCAAAAATTAACATAGGCAACATTATGTAGAGGAAACGCGCTGGCTAAGCCATGCGTAAGCTTACTCGAGATGACCTCGCTTCACCAGCAAAGGGAAGCTTATCTAAACCGGCCCACAAACGCTCCATGATTTCGTCCTCTGTTAGGTCTTGCCACGCATCCTCGCCCAAGGCCATCCCTGCCTTTACCTTCCCTTTCTCCATGCTACTCCAAGAGGGAGGATCTGGGTAAAAGGTAGGGATTGAAGCTTGATTCCCAGGAAAGACCATCGCTCTCTCTGGAGATGCGGTGACGGTCACCTGTTCTTCAAAATTCTTGAAGACCTCGGATGCTCCGATGGTGTCCACAAAGACCTCCAGGGACCGCACTTTAATAGCGGAATCACGGTAGCGTTTTCTGTAGGCGGCACTTTCCCTTTTATACACGTGCTTGTGGTCCTTTTCCTGCTGCCCCCATTCCTGTACACCCGCGCAGTAGTCCCTCCAGTCTCGACACTTCTGAGCAAGGAGCTCTATTTGCATCCTTTGCTCTACTAACGCTCGGTTGGTTTGTACGCTGTTCCTGATCGCTGTCCAATAACGGGAGTGATCAATAACGGCAGTACGCCAGTCTTCGTCCTCTGTCACTCGAGCCTGTAGGAACTCGTAGCGCCCCCTCAAGTCCTCGACTTCCTTAGTCAAGGACTCGACCCTCTGCTCTGACCGTTGTAGTTTTCTCCATAGGTCTTCGTTGATGTTCCTGCTTTCCCACGCGGAGCGTGTCAAGCGTAACGCACATTTACGCATTTCCTCATAAATGTGGCATGGCACGACCGCCCCATCAGATAGAGGCTCTGCTGTGTCCAGGTCAATGGGCTCCGCGGGGTCCCATCGGAGGTGAGCTCCTGACAGAAAACAAGCATCAATACAGATGACACATTATCACTAAGACATTACGCAGTCACTTCGATGAACTCACCAGCGCCAGGCTCGATGCGTTCCACACGCTCGATCATGTCGTTGAGCACGCCTTCCATGAAGGCAAACGTATCGGGGGAGTCCCTCCACGTTTTGTTAACAGCAGCAGATGTGGAAGCGTGTCCTTCCCCTATAGCGTAAAGCAGGTTAGACAATACTTATTCACAGATTCGTTCAAAAGTAAAACATATGCTCATTACCTCTACCGGTGACAGTAGCAGCGTCATCTACATCTTCCGCACTTTTTTCTATTTCACGCACTAGGGTCTGTGCGTCTCTAGCTCCAGAAGCAGGGGCCTCCTCCCCAGTCTGTATGCGGATCCCACTAGCAGCTGGGGCCACCCTATGCGCTGAAGGCTGCGCATGACGCGTGCTAACAGCCAGGGCCTCTGCTTCCAAAATTGAGGCCCCCTCCCCACGCTTTAACACCATCACCCCTGTCTCAGGGGTTAATCGACCTGTCGTTTTTGCTGTTTACATTCCCATGAGTTAGAACATAATTCCATCAGCCCAAATCAAACATTGCGTATATAGGCTTTACCCTTACCAGGTGGAGGCTTAGTCCGCTGCACCGTGAGCCCCACGGTATGGCCTACCTCGCCCCCAGGGGCCTCAGCCACGCGGAGCCTCTTTCGCCGAGCTGCAGGCTCCACGATTTCTTCTGCCAAGCGTTTTCCCCGCGAGGCATCGCCAGTGTAGGTAGGCATTATCCTGCCTACACTGTCGAGGCCCCGCACTCGGGGTGCCGCCATGCCTTTGGTCGTCACCGACATTGATTCTCCGATCCCTTCTGGCGGGTCCTGCCCACGGGTAGTGCTGAGGATGTGGGCGATCCAGGGTTTGGACAGTTGGTTTCGGTCCTGCTGTACCCAGACCCCGTTCCTCTGAACGACCAGAAGCTCAGCAAACCACCGGAGGGCAGCGATGAAAAAGGCATGGTGCACGTTGAAGCGAGACTCAAGCTTCTCGCGAAGCTTGACCATCTCGCTCCGCAAACCCTTGGCGAGATGGCTTCCCCAGTCGAAATGGGCTCCCTCCTCCAACACCTCCCGCATGATACGCGTTTGTTCTACCAAAAAGGTCCGCGCTTGTGAGAGAGTTTTAGGGAAGGTATGGGCCCGAAAAAGGGGATACAGCGTTTTGGCGGTCGCCAGCTCGAATTGCTCGCAGGGGAATCCCTTGGCATCCTTAGGGACTCTGGCCCACTCCTGAAGAAGCACCTCCACTTTGACGCCCCTCTGGGCCTTCACATTTACGGGAAGGCCGCTGGAGGGGACGCCAAATAGGTCTGAGAAGAGCTGGGCGTCGATGTCGAAGTTCACACGCACGTTATGCACGCGCGTGCTAAAACGGTCGGCCTTCGCGTTAAAGGAGTTGACCAAGCCGATCATCTCACTGGCGGAAACGTCAGGAGTGGCTGCCAGAAAAAGGTGCATTAGCCCCGCAGTCTGGATGTTGGTGACCACCGCGGCTGGGGCCGCCGAATGGCCAAGCCAACGCTGTGCCTCTTTGATGTCCCCATAACGAAAGAGGACATCCCTCACCTCGCGGCCGGAAATTGTAAGGGTAATCTCCCGGGATTCCCTGACTGTAAACCAAAAATGCAAGCAAAAAACGCAAGACATCACACAAACATTATCGCTATAGTCATAAGGCATAACTCACAATCGCACAAATAGCACTAAAACGCGCAACAACCTTACCGGGGCCAAACGGCAACGGGAATTGCGGGAGCTCTCTCTCCACGTCCTCGACGCTGAGGGGCGGATCCAGCATCCAATCCTCGTGCAGCCACCCGAGTCCCTGGCACTTCTTGAAGGCCTCCGCATAGGGTGAGTGGTACTCACGCATCTCATGGCCGATTTGTCCGATGACACCGGCTCGTACGTTATTCGTCGCGGTGAACAGCGTTATCGCTGTTTCGGCACGGGGTAGCGTATCGTCGTCGCCGATTAGTTTGTTGTCGCGGATAAAAAACCTGTACAATACAGCATAAGTTCAATTCATGCTCTACAGTTAGATCTCCCTTACTCTTTTTTTACATTGAAAACAAGCATTCTAACACAAAGACAATATAGCCATCCAGATTTGCTTACTCGCCTGCGTAGTATACCGTGCCTTGAGGGTTCTGGAAGTATGTTGACACATGGCGGGCCACAAATAGCGTATTGTATGCGTGGTATCAGTTGAAGCGGGTCATACCCCAGATCCAATGCAAGCTCCTCAGACCCCAAGAGCTGAGCGTTCGGTCCTCGGGATGGCCCGTTTCAATCGCCCCATCTGTCAGGTAGGCCAGAATCCCCTGAGAAGACCCTGGTAACAGGTGCTCCAGAACAGCGCCAGCAACATCTCCGGTCACATGGGACCAAACGATGATGCTGAAATTATGCAGCAAAAACTACCAGAATTCCAGTGCCCCCTGTCGGTACCAGATGGCCTTCCCTTGCACTCTTGTGTGCGGAGGAGGGACATTTGGGACGATGGGGTTTAGCCAGCATAAAACCCCAACAACATCCAGCACAAGCAGGATGGGCTTCAGCGCAATGCTGTAGAAAAATGCAAGACGCATTAAAGCACCTACATCTACATGTCTAGAACTAACGCAGAAATCGTTAAACGCAGCCACATCGAAATTGCCCAAACCCTTGTGACCATGCAAGGTTTGTCCCTGACAACGGCAAAAAACGCAATCTTACCAAACCCTCGCACTAACCCGAGGTCCATAACGTGACATACGCACGCGCACAAGAAACATGCAAAAAAAAATAGACAAATACACATATAGAACGAGTGTAAGTACAAGAAGAATGGCCTACCGGTTAAGAGGCGTCGGGTCGCAGACTTTGATCAACGCCTACGAGACGCGGTTCAGGCTTGCCTGCACTTCGTCGATTTTCGCCAGTTTGGCATTCTGCTTCTTCGCCTTTGGTGCCATCGCGATAGTTGTATGGTTTCTTCACAGCCTGCTTACAAATCCTCGCAAGATTACACGCCCTAGCTTTCTGCTCTCCTTTCTCTCTATTTCGCCTTTTCTCCGCTCTTCCTTGTAAATTCAAATCTCAATAGCCAACAACCAGTTTTCATACAGAAACCATTTATTTATACGCGAGGATCGCCGATTTGATATTGGATTAAAGCGGAATTTCCTAAAACGGAATCCAAAAATTCGGTATTAAGTCGGTCGATATCGCACGCTCTACTGTCCGAAATGACGTTAAACTACCACATCTTATCGCCTCGTAATCGGGTTGCATTGATTACAAGTTTTGTCTATATTCTTCAAATTCAGTTAGCCTGCCACGTTCGGCGCCATCCCGTCACTCGTCTCCTAACCATTTACGCACTTGCTGGTTTTGCAGGACAGACGGAGGATGGACGCAACCATTTCAGCACCTTTAACTTTGACAGGCCCATACAGGCACTTAACTAGGCCATTTGACTTTACATTAGTAGACGCTAACCCCCCTTTAGCAGACGTAACCATAGCCACATCGGAGACATCCCCAGAATGGCCAGAACAGTCGACGCGCACTCTAGACCTGGAGGCTGGGGATATAACCGAGGATCCCCTTAGTGAGGTCCCTATCGTTACGCATAGGGGTGAGACCAAAACACTTAAAGTCAGTTCTTTGCTAGACGAGAAAACGCACAACGCAATAAAACAGGTCCTGCAAGACAACATCACTGTCTTTGCATGGTCATATGAGGATATGCCTGGGTTAGATCCTAGATTAATCCAGCATAACATTATCCTCGACCCGCA
>MNCI01019702.1:22773-44412 GCA_015680685.1 Gnetum montanum
AGCAGCGCGGCCACTGTTCTTACGCTATCACCTGAGGATGTGCGTCTACACGCTTATCGATTGACCTTCCCTTGTACGAACAATGTGGCAGAGTACGAGGGGCTCCTCAGGGGATTGCTAACTGCAGGAGAACTTGATGTCCAACACCTGGCGATCAGGGGCGATTCGATGCTTGTCATAAATCAAATCACTGGAGTCTACGCCTGTAAGGCGGTACACTTGCAGCCCTACTGTGATCAGGCTAAAGCTCTTCTGAGGCGATTTATGACCTTCGACGCCCAGCACATCCCACGGACTGACAACACGCTGGCTGACGCACTTGCCACTCTAGCCTTACACGTGCCGATAGACCTGTTTAACACCTGCCCCACATTGATTATCGACTGCACAGACCCTATCATTCAGATGGCGCAGATCTCCTCTCTTACCAAGGAAAGCACGCCTAAGTGGTATGATCACATTAAATCGTATCTTTTATAGGGTGAGTTACCAGCTGCTTTAACACGCGCGCAAAAGGACGCAATCCAAAAACACGCTAAGCACTACGTCATCATCGGAGACAGTACTCTCTGTAGATGCTCCTTTGATGGTGTATTTCTCACCTGCGTTAGCACAGACCAAGCACAACACGTCGTTAGCGAGGTTCACGAGGGACTGTGCGGTGGCCACGTAGCACCACGGGCTATGGCCCTAAAATCCGGCACCTAGGATACTACTGGCCACGCATGGAACGAGACTGCCTGACAAAGGTCAAGACATGTGACACGTGTCAACGGCACGCGAACCTTATCCACGTGTCACCCACAGAGTTGCACACCACGCAGATCACATGGCCATTCCAACGATGGGAACTTGACATTATAGGACCCATCACGCCAAAATCTTCCGCAGGACATAGCTTCATTATTACCGCCACCGAGTACTTCACGAAGTGGGTAGAAGCTGTCCCCCTGCGGAAAATTACATCTCAACAGGTTTGCCATTTCATCTTGGATAACATTGTAACCCGATTTGGTCTCCCGATGACTATTGTGACCGACAATGGGCCACAGTTTAGTAGCGTGGATACCAAATCCTTCTGTGACAACCTAGGCATCAGGCAGTCCTTTTCCTCCCCTTATTACCCGCAGGCAAATGGTCAAGCTGAAGCATCAAACAAGATAATCATCAATTTACTCAAGAAAATGCTCGACGGCAACAAAAGGCGGTGGCATGAGCAGATCCTCTATGTGCTATGGGCATATCGTACTACGTGTAGAACAGCTACAGGTAGTACGCCCTACGGCCTGGTCTACGGATCTGAGGCGGTGTTACCTCTCGAGTTGCAAATCCCTTCTCTGAGAATGGTCCTCTCCACCATTATAAATGAGGCTCAACACACCGAGGCTCGAATAATGGACTTGGAGTCATTGGAAGAGAAGCGGATACAGGCTCTTGAGGCAATTGAGAAATATCAGGATAAACAGAAGCAAAAGCATCATCATAATCTTCAGCAGCGTCCGATCAAGAAAGGAGACCTGGTCCTCAAGGCTATGCGTGAATCAGCAGGCAAGTTCTCCGCGAATTGGGAAGGCCCTTTCTTAGTGACTGACGCATACAGCAACGGAGCGTTCAAATTGGCAGACGTCAATGGCAACGAATTAGCAAATCCGGTGAATCATGTATACTTAAAGTGGTATTTCATCTAGCGGCAACGATGGTATCGACAGCAGGTATGGCATCACTGAGCGTCCGCTACGACGCAAAACTAGCACTGAGTGTCCGCTACGACGTAAAACTGGCACTAAGCGTCCGCTATGACGTAAAACTGGCACTGATCGTCCGCTACGACGTAAAACTGGCACTGACCGTCCGCTACGACGTAAAACTGGCATGCCTTGCACGCATCCGCCACGACGCTAAACTGGTGCATAGTAACCGTCCGCTACGACGTAAAACTGGCAAAGTTGTACAGGTCCGCCAAGACGAGAAACTCGCATCTTTTGCACGCGTCCGCCACGACGCTAAACTGGCACAGGTACGTAGCCGTCTACTGAGACGTAAAACTAGCACAGCTTTGTCCCTGGGTCATGACATGAAACTGACATCCACAGCATGGTCTGCTGAGACCATAAACCAGCCTGGCCACCGTCCGCTACGACATAAAACTAGCACTCCTCGGTCTGCCCGGACTGTAAACTGGGACCATGGTCTGCTGAGACTTAAAACCAGCAACAGTAGTCTCCCAAGACTTAAAACTGGGATGTACAGAGCGCCACCAGGCGAGCGTGATCATTCGTGTACAGTAGCACAGCAGACGGGGCGGGATGCTGAGACAGTCCCAGCGTCGCCACCCCACTGGCATCCTACTGATCCCTCGGACAAGCAAGGAGGCATCTTACTGATCCCTCGGAGATGCCGCCACCGCACCCATGGCAGTGGTGGCACCTCGGAGAGTTTAGCCTCGCCAGCCGGAGCTCCGACGAAATCCTTGTCGGCAACGGCCTCGGGAATCCTCGCCAACCATCGCTATCGGACGCTGGCCTCGCAGATACATCTGGCCGGTTCCTCATGCAGCCAGTTAGCTGCATTGTGTCTGATGCCACTTGGCGAAGGTATGCAGCGCCGATCGTCAAGATTGGTGGCCCCGCCCGAGTGCTCCGGCCCCTTCTTTACAGTCCATTGGCTCTGGTTAACATCAGACAACATTGGTTCCAAGAAACTCGTCGTTTGTCCATAAGCAATGGTGTCCCCTGTTTTCTCTTGTGGTTGCAGGCTGTTTACCTTGGAGGACGTCTTTCAAAGGTGCGTCCATCTGAGCGGCGAAGTACAACAGCGTGCTGAAATGGCTGCTCAGGTTTGCCCACCCACTCAGCCTTGCACATTCCTTCCCGACATGCGGTCAACCTTCATCTTTGTTTTCTTCTTCCCCACCACCCAGTTCCCATACGCAGCACTCACATACGCAAATCTTCGTTTTTCGTATTCACGCTAGCAGAGACATCGCAAAAGTGAGGCGCAATGCTCCTTTTGCACGCATTCCTGCTACAATTTGTAACAGAGATATCTCAGATTGACGCGTTACGCTCGTCTGAAAGCATTCCTGTTGACATAAATAAACACACAGTTGGCCTCTTCCCCGAACCTGCTTCCCGTTACACCCTTCTACTTCTCGTACTTGCCAACTGTAAACAGAGAGACACCTGAGTAGTCATGGATGAACGTTGTTCTTGCTTCTACCAATCCGGTGTTTCGCATTCTTTGTCGACGTTTTTCCGGGTAAGCCCTCTAACCGTCAACAAAGAGGGGCCATTGAAACACCATGAAAATTACGGGTCGGCCTCAGGCGAAGATTCGTAATCTGAGCGAGAACGCGCCTCAAATTTGTCGAAGGACAAGTTTACGCTCCCTTACGCACGGCAGCGTAAGGAGCGTAATAAGCTCCAAGACGGTTAGAGGCGCCTCGAATTTGTTCAAGGACAAGTTTACGCTCCCTTACGCACGGCAGCGTAAGGAGTGTAATAAGCTCCAAGACAGTTAAAGGCACCTCGAATTTGTTCAAGGACAATTTTACGCTCCCTTACGCACGGTAGCGTAAGGAGCGTAATAAGCTCCAGGACAGTTAAGCAAAATCCAGAGAAACACGACGGGTTGGCATTTGTTCTCGCAACGCTTAAGCAACTGATCTTTACGCGTGTTACGCAACGATGCATGCTCGTGCGTAGGTCAGAATGCAAGCACGCACTCGTTACGCTTCGTCACGCACAGCTGCGTGATGAGCGTAAGTTATACTTTGACTACACTCCACCGCGCGTAACTGCGTAGAGAGTGTATGTTATGTTTACGCTGCGTCACGCACAGTTGCGTGATGAGCGTAAAACAATCTTGAGCGCGTTGTCGTTACACCGAGGTTGCGCTCATACACGCAACACAACGCGAATGAGCGCAAACGCAGCTGAGACACGCCTATCATGGGCCTGCTCTTTACACGCACAGCACACAAACGAGCGTATTGTGCGTAGTCGCAGTTCGACTTAAAAGAATCGCGTCAACAGGATCCACGACATTCGGGCCCGCATCATCAGGGTTGCGCGTGTCGCGGCCTATAAATACCCTGGCTAACAAATATACAAAAAGGGGGGGAGCAAGGAGATTTAGAGAGAAGGAGACGAGCAGACAAGTTAACAAACCAGAGCACCAGAGCACTTATCGCTTTTTCGCAGACCAAGAGGACAAGAGCATTTTCTGAGCAAGGGAACATTCATTGCCTTGAACAGAGAAACAAGAGCACCCTCTTGGTGATCGCCGCAAACATCATCCTTTAGCAGAAACAGAACACAGCACGCCTGAGCCCTAACAGCAGATCTACCCAAAGCAAAGAAGCAGAACAGGAATTGCAGAGTCGTCTCGCCCAATTAGCAGGTTCTATCGTTCAAAAGATCGACAGACTTCAGAGCTTGACCATTCCTGCACCTGAGCTTTGGCCTACAAGGTAGATCAGACTTCTGTCCAGATAGTTTTCTTGTTGTTTTGTGCTCATTTTGTATCCAGTTGCTGGGTAGCTTCCTCCCATTGTAACGTAATATACACGCAAGGGCACATCTGATCCAGCATTAAAACATAGATCTTTGATCTTTGCGATGCACACATTTGTTTTCTCTCCCGATTAGCATCTTTTCGGTGTTTTGGCGTTATCTTCGTAGCGATCCACCTACGTCATTGCCTCCCCGTTTTATGATCTCTCGCACCGAATCACGGCACGCAAAAATTCATAATCATCATTGCTTTTTACTGACCCGTAAATCCCTGTCTGATCAACAAGACCGTTCAGGGCACCGCGGATTCGTTTTTCCAGCTCAGCCCTCGCGCGGGTCCGTGGTTAAAGCTGTGTACGTGGAATTTCGGTCGGTATTTCCAGCTGCCGACGTTTTCCGTCGTTAAAACAAGCACAGCTCTCGGGGAAATTCAGATGCCCCAACCATGCCATGTTTCGTATCTGAGCGGATACAGGCTCTTGAGGCAATTGAGAAATATCAGGATAAACAGAAGCAAAAGCATCATCATAATCTTCAGCAGCGTCCGATCAAGAAAGGAGACCTGGTCCTCAAGGCTGTGCGTGAATCAGCAGGCAAGTTCTCCGTGAATTGGGAAGGCCCTTTCTTAGTGACTGACGCATACAGCAACGGAGCGTTCAAATTGGCAGACGTCAACGGCAACAAATTAGCAAATCCGGTGAATCATGTATACTTAAAGCGGTATTTCATCTAGCGGCAACGATGGTATCGACAGCAGGTATGGCATCACTGAGCGTCCGCTACGACGCAAAACTGGCACTGAGCGTCCGCTACGACGTAAAACTGGCACTGAGCGTCTGCTACGATGTAAAACTGGCACTGATCGTCCGCTACGACGTAAAACTGGCACTGACCGTCCGCTACAACGTAAAACTGGCATGCCTTGCACGCATCCGCCACGACGCTAAACTGGTGCATAGTAACCGTCCGCTACGACGTAAAACTGGCAAAGTTGTACAGGTCCGCCAAGACGAGAAACTGGCATCTTTTGCACGCGTCCGCCACAACGCTAAACTGGCACAGGTACGTAGCCGTCTGCTGAGACGTAAAACTAGCATAGCTTTGTCCCTGGGTCATGACATGAAACTGACATCCACAGCATGGTCTGCTGAGACCATAAACCAGCCTAGCCACCGTCCGCTACGACGTAAAACTAGCACTCCTCGATCTGCCCGGACTGTAAGCTGGGACCATGGTCTGCTGAGACTTAAAACCAGCAACGGTAGTCTCCCAAGACTTAAAACTGGGATGTACAGAGCGCCACCAGGCGAGCATGATCATTCGTGTACAGCAGCACAGCAGACGGGGCGGGATGCTGAGACAGTCCCAGCGTCGCCACCCCACTGGCATCCTACTGATCCCTCGGACAAGCAAGGAGGCATCTTACTGATCCCTCGGAGATGCCGCCACCGCACCCATGGCAGTGGTGGCACCTCGGAGAGTTTAGCCTCGCCAGCCGGAGCTCCGACGAAATCCTTGTCGGCAACGGCCTCGGAAATCCTCGCCAACCATCGCTATCGGACGCCGGCCTCGCAGATACATCTGGCCGGTTCCTCATGCAGCCAGTTAACTGCACTATGTCTGATGCCACTTGGCGAAGGTATGCAGCGCCGATCGTCAAGATTGGTGGCCCCGCGTGAGTGCTCCGGCCCCTTCTTTACAGTCCATTGGCTCTGGTTAACATCAGACAACATTGGTTCCAAGAAACTCGCCGTTTGTCCATAAGCAATGGTCTGCCCTGTTTTCTCTTGTGGTTGCAGGTTGTTTACCTTGGAGGACGTCTTTCAAAGGTGCATCCATCTGAGCGGCGAAGTACAACAGCGTGCTGAAATGGCTGCTCAGGTTTGCCCACCCACTCAGCCTTGCACATTCCTTCCCAACATGCGGCCAACCTTCATCTTTGTTTCCTTCTTCCCCACCACCCAGTTCCCATACGCAGCACTCACATACGCAAATCTTCGTTTTTCGTATTCACGCTAGCAGAGACATCGCAAAAGTGAGGCGCAATGCTCCTTTTGCACGCATTCCTGCTACAATTTGTAACAAAGATATCTCAGATTGATGCGTTACACTCGTCTGAAAGCATTCCTGTTGACATAAATAAACACACAGTTGGCCTCTTCCCTGAACCTGCTTCCCGTTACACCCTTCTACTTCTCGTACTTGCCAGCTGTAAACAGAGCGACACCTGAGTAGTCATGGATGAACATTGTTCTTGCTTCTACCAATCCGGTGTTTCGCATTCTTTGTCGACGTTTTTCCGGGTAAGCCCTCTAACCGTCAACAAAGAGGGGCCATTGAAACACCATGAAAATTACGGGTCGGCCTCAGGCGAAGATTCGTAATCTGAGCGAGAACGCGCCTCAAATTTGTCGAAGGACAAGTTTACGCTCCCTTACGCACGGCAGCGTAAGGAGCGTAATAAGCTCCAAGACGGTTAGAGGCGCCTCGAATTTGTTCAAGGACAAGTTTACGCTCCCTTACGCACGGCAGCGTAAGGAGCGTAATAAGCTCCAAGACAGTTAAAGGCGCCTCGAATTTGTTCAAGGACAAGTTTACGCTCCCTTACGCACGGTAGCGTAAGGAGCGTAATAAGCTCCAGGACAGTTAAGCAAAATCCAGAGAAACACGACGGGTTGGCATTTGTTCTCGCAACGCTTAAGCAACTGATCTTTACGCGCGTTACACAACGATGCATGCTCGTGCGTAGGTCAGAATGCAAGCACGCACTCGTTACGCTTCGTCACGCACAGCTGCGTGATGAGCGTAAGTTATACTTTGACTACACTCCACTGCGCGTAACTGCGTAGAGAGTGTATGTTATGTTTACGCTGCGTCACGCACAGTTGCGTGATGAGCGTAAAACAATCTTGAGCGCGTTGTCGTTACACCGAGGTTGCGCTCATACACGCAACACAACGCGAATGAGCGCAAACGCAGCTGAGACACGCCTATCATGGGCCTGCTCTTTACACGCACAGCACACAAACGAGCGTATTGTGCGTAGTCGCAGTTCGACTTAAAAGAATCGCGTCAACAGGATCCACGACATTCGGGCCCGCATCATCAGGGTTGCGCGTGTCGCGGCCTATAAATACCCTGGCTAACAAATATACAAAAAGGGGGGGAGCAAGGAGATTTAGTGAGAAGGAGACGAGCAGACAAGTTAACAAACCAGAGCACCAGAGCACTTATCGCTTTTTCGCAGACCAAGAGGACAAGAGCATTTTCTGAGCAAGGGAACATTCATTGCCTTGAACAGAGAAACATGAGCACCCTCTTGGTGATCGCCGCAAACATCATCCTTTAGCAAAAACAGAACACAGCACGCCTGAGCCCTAACAGCAGATCTACCCAAAGCAAAGAAGAAGAACAGGAATTGCAGAGTCGTCTCGCCCAATTAGCAGGTTCTATCGTTCAAAAGATCGACAGACTTCAGAGCTTGACCATTCCTGCACCTGAGCTTTGGCCTACAAGGTAGATCAGACTTCTGTCCAGATAGTTTTCTTGTTGTTTTGTGCTCATTTTGTATCCAGTTGCTGGGTAGCTTCCTCCCATTGTAACGTAATATACACGCAAGGGCACATCTGATCCAGCATTAAAACATAGATCTTTGGTCTTTGCGATGCACACATTTGTTTTCTCTCCCGATTAGCATCTTTTCGGCGTTTTGGCGTTATCTTCGTAGCGATCCACCTACGTCATTGCCTCCCCGTTTTACGATCTCTCGCACCGAATCACGGCACGCAAAAATTCATAATCATCATTGCTTTTTACTGACCCGTAAATCCCTATCTGATCAACAAGACCGTTCAGGGCACCGCGGATTCTTTTTTCCAGCTCAGCCCTCGCGCGGGTCCGTGGTTAAAGCTGTGTACGCGGAATTTCGGTCGGTATTTCCAGCTGCCGACGTTTTCCGTCGTTAAAACAAGCACAGCTCTCGGGGAAATTCAGATGCCCCAACCATGCCATGTTTCGTATCTGAGCGGATACAGGCTCTTGAGGCAATTGAGAAATATCAGGATAAACAGAAGCAAAAGCATCATCATAATCTTCAGCAGCGTCCGATCAAGAAAGGAGACCTGGTCCTCAAGGCTGTGCGTGAATCAGCAGGCAAGTTCTCCGTGAATTGGGAAGGCCCTTTCTTAGTGACTGACGCATACAGCAACGGAGCGTTCAAATTGGCAGACGTCAACGGCAACAAATTAGCAAATCCGGTGAATCATGTATACTTAAAGCGGTATTTCATCTAGCGGCAACGATGGTATCGACAGCAGGTATGGCATCACTGAGCGTCCGCTACGACGCAAAACTGGCACTGAGCGTCCGCTACGACGTAAAACTGGCACTGAGCGTCTGCTACGATGTAAAACTGGCACTGATCGTCCGCTACGACGTAAAACTGGCACTGACCGTCCGCTACAACGTAAAACTGGCATGCCTTGCACGCATCCGCCACGACGCTAAACTGGTGCATAGTAACCGTCCGCTACGACGTAAAACTGGCAAAGTTGTACAGGTCCGCCAAGACGAGAAACTGGCATCTTTTGCACGCGTCCGCCACAACGCTAAACTGGCACAGGTACGTAGCCGTCTGCTGAGACGTAAAACTAGCATAGCTTTGTCCCTGGGTCATGACATGAAACTGACATCCACAGCATGGTCTGCTGAGACCATAAACCAGCCTAGCCACCGTCCGCTACGACGTAAAACTAGCACTCCTCGATCTGCCCGGACTGTAAGCTGGGACCATGGTCTGCTGAGACTTAAAACCAGCAACGGTAGTCTCCCAAGACTTAAAACTGGGATGTACAGAGCGCCACCAGGCGAGCATGATCATTCGTGTACAGCAGCACAGCAGACGGGGCGGGATGCTGAGACAGTCCCAGCGTCGCCACCCCACTGGCATCCTACTGATCCCTCGGACAAGCAAGGAGGCATCTTACTGATCCCTCGGAGATGCCGCCACCGCACCCATGGCAGTGGTGGCACCTCGGAGAGTTTAGCCTCGCCAGCCGGAGCTCCGACGAAATCCTTGTCGGCAACGGCCTCGGAAATCCTCGCCAACCATCGCTATCGGACGCTGGCCTCGCAGATACATCTGGCCGGTTCCTCATGCAGCCAGTTAACTGCACTATGTCTGATGCCACTTGGCGAAGGTATGCAGCGCCGATCGTCAAGATTGGTGGCCCCGCGTGAGTGCTCCGGCCCCTTCTTTACAGTCCATTGGCTCTGGTTAACATCAGACAACATTGGTTCCAAGAAACTCGCCGTTTGTCCATAAGCAATGGTCTGCCCTGTTTTCTCTTGTGGTTGCAGGTTGTTTACCTTGGAGGACGTCTTTCAAAGGTGCATCCATCTGAGCGGCGAAGTACAACAGCGTGCTGAAATGGCTGCTCAGGTTTGCCCACCCACTCAGCCTTGCACATTCCTTCCCAACATGCGGCCAACCTTCATCTTTGTTTCCTTCTTCCCCACCACCCAGTTCCCATACGCAGCACTCACATACGTAAATCTTCGTTTTTCGTATTCACGCTAGCAGAGACATCGCAAAAGTGAGGCGCAATGCTCCTTTTGCACGCATTCCTGCTACAATTTGTAACAAAGATATCTCAGATTGATGCGTTACACTCGTCTGAAAGCATTCCTGTTGACATAAATAAACACACAGTTGGCCTCTTCCCTGAACCTGCTTCCCGTTACACCCTTCTACTTCTCGTACTTGCCAGCTGTAAACAGAGCGACACCTGAGTAGTCATGGATGAACGTTGTTCTTGCTTCTACCAATCTGGTGTTTCGCATTCTTTGTCGACGTTTTTCCGGGTAAGCCCTCTAACCGTCAACAAAGAGGGGCCATTGAAACACCATGAAAATTACGGGTCGGCCTCAGGCGAAGATTCGTAATCTGAGCGAGAACGCGCCTCAAATTTGTCGAAGGACAAGTTTACGCTCCCTTACGCACGGTAGCGTAAGGAGCGTAATAAGCTCCAGGACAGTTAAGCAAAATCCAGAGAAACACGACGGGTTGGCATTTGTTCTCGCAACGCTTAAGCAACTGATCTTTACGCGCGTTACGCAACGATGCATGCTCGTGCGTAGGTCAGAATGCAAGCACGCACTCGTTACGCTTCGTCACGCACAGCTGCGTGATGAGCGTAAGTTATACTTTGACTACACTCCACCGCGCGTAACTTCGTAGAGAGTGTATGTTATGTTTACGCTACGTCACGCACAGTTGCGTGATGAGCGTAAAACAATCTTGAGCGCGTTGTCGTTACACCGAGGTTGCGCTCATACACGCAACACAACGCGAATGAGTGCAAACGCAGCCGAGACACGCCTATCATGGGCCTGCTCTTTACACGAACAGCACGCAAACGAGCGTATTGTGCGTAGTCGCAGTTCGACTTAAAAGAATCGCGTCAACAGGATACGCGACATTCGGGCCCGCATCATCAGGGTTGCGCGTGTCGCGGCCTATAAATACCCCAGCTGACAAATATACAAAAAGGGGGGGAGCAAGGAGATTTAGAGAGAAGGAGACGAGCAGACAAGTTAACAAACCAGAGCACCAGAGAACCAGAGCACTTATCGCTTTTTCGCAGACCAAGAGGACAAGAGCATTTTCTGAGCAAGGGAACATTCATTGCCTTGAACAGAGAAACAAGAGCACCCTCTTGGTGATCGCCGCAAACATCATCCTTTAGCAGAAACAGAACACAGCACGCCTGAGCCCTAACAGCAGATCTACCCAAAGCAAAGAAGCAGAACAGGAATTGCAGAGTCGTCTCGCCCAGTTAGCAGGTTCTATAGTTCAAAAGATCGACAGACTTCAGAGCTTGACCATTCCTGCACCTGAGCTTTGGCCTACAAGGTAGATCAGACTTCTGTCCAGACAGTTTTCTTGTTGTTTTGTGCTCATTTGTGCGTTACGCTCGACACGCTCTGTCAGATGGAGGCTCTGCTGTATCCAGGTCAATGGGCTCCGCGGGGTCCCATCGGAGGTGAGCTCCTGACAGAAAACAAGCATCAATATAGATGACACATTATCACTAAGACATTACGCAGTCACTTCGATGAACTCACCAGCGCCAGGCTCGATGCGTTCCACATGCTCGATCATGTCGTTGAGCACGCCTTCCATGAAGGCAAACGTATCGGGGGAGTCCCTCCACGTTTTGTTAACAGCAGCAGATGTGGAAGCGTGTCCTTCCCCTATAGCTTAAAGCAGGTTAGACAGTACTTATTCACAGATTCGTTCAAAAGTAAAACATACGCTCATTACCTCTACCGGTGACAGTAGCAGCGTCATCTGCATCTTCCGCACTTTTTTCTATTTCACGCACTAGGGTCTGTGCGTCTCTAGCTCCAGAAGCAGGGGCCTCCTCCCCAGTCTGTATGCAGCTCCCACTAGCAGCTGGGGCCGCCCTATGCGCTGAAGGCTGCGCACGATGCGTGCTAACAGCCGGGGCCTCTGCTTCCAAAATTGAGGCCCCCTCCCCACGCTTTAACACCATCACCCCTGTCTCAGGGGTTAATTGACCTGTCGTTTTTGCTGTTTACATTGCCATGCATTAGAACATAATTCCATCAGCCCAAATCAAACATTGCGTATATAGGCTTTACCCTTACCAGGCAGAGGCTTAGTCCGCTGCACCGTGAGCCCCACGGTGTGGCCTACCTCGCCCCCAGGGGCCTTAGCCACGCGGAGCCTCTTCCGCCGAGCTGCAGGCTCCACGATTTCTTCTGCCAAGCGTTTCCCCCGCGAGGCATCGCCAGTGTAGGTAGGCATTATCCCGCCTACACTGTCGAGGCCCCACACTCGGGGTGCCGCCATGCCTTTGGTCGTCACCGACATTGATTCTCCGATCCCTTCCGGCGAGTCCTGCCCACGGGTAGTGCTGAGGATGTGGGCGATCCAGGGTTTGGACAGTTGGTTTTGGTCCTGCTGTACCCAGACCCCGTTCCTCTGAATGACCAGAAACTCAGCAAACCGCCGGAGGGCAGCGATGAAAAAGGCATGGTGCACGTTGAAGCGAGACTCAAGCTTCTCGCGAAGCTTGACCATCTCGCTCCGCAAACCCTTGGCGAGATGGCTTCCCCAGTCGAAATGGGCTCCCTCCTCCAACACCTCCCGCATGATACGCGTTTGTTCTACCGAAAAGGTCCGCGCTTGCGAGAGAGTTTTAGGGAAGGTACGGGCCCGGAAAAGGGGATACAGCGTTTTGGCGGTCGCCAGCTCGAATTGCTCGCAGGGGAATCCCTTGGCATCCTTAGGGACTCTGGCCCACTCCTGAAGAAGCACCTCCACTTTGACGCCCCTCTGGGCCTTCACGTTTACGGGAAGGCCGCTGGAGGGGACGCCAAACAGGTCTGAGAAGAGCTGGGCGTTGATGTCGAAGTTCACAGGCACGTTATGCACGCGCGTGCTGAAACGGTCGGCCTTCGCGTTAAAGGAGTTGACCAGGCCGATCATCTCACTGGCGGGAACATCAGGAGTGGCTGCCAGAAAAGGGTGCATTAGCCCCGCAGTCTGGATGTTGGTGACCACCGCGGCTGGGGCCGCCGAATGGCCAAGCCAACGCTGTGCCTCTTTGATGTCCCCATAACAAAAGAGGACATCCCTCGCCTCGTGGTCGAAAATTGTAAGGGTAATCTCCCGGGATTCCCTGACTGTAAACCAAAAATGCAAGCCAAAAATGCAAGACATCACACAAACATTATCGCTATAGTCATAAGGCATAACTCACAATCGCACAAATAGCACTAAAACGCGCAACAACCTTACCGGGGCCAAACGGCAACGGGAATTGCGGGAGCTCTCTCTCCACGTCCTCGATGCTGAGGGGCAGATCCAGCGTCCAATCCTCGTGCAGCCACCCGAGTCCCTGGCACTTCTTCAAGGCCTCTGCATAGCGTGAGTGGTACTCATGCATCTCGTGGCCGATTTGTCCGATGACACCGGCTCGTACGTTATTCGTCGCGGTGAACAGCGTTATCGCTGTTTCGGCACGGGGTAGCGTATCGTCGTCGCCGATTAGTCTGTTGTCGCAGATAAAAAACCTGTACAATACAGCATAAGTTCAATTCACGCTCTACAGTTAGATCTCCCTTACTCTTTTTTTACATTGAAAACAAGCATTCTAACACAAAGACAATATAGCCATCCAGATTTGCTTACCCGCCTGCGTAGTATACCGTGCCTTGAGGGTTCTGGAAGTATGTTGACACATGGCGGGCCACAAATAGCGTATTGTATGCGTGGTAGCAGTTGAAGCGGGTCATACCCCAGATCCAATGCAAGCTCCTCAGACCCCGAGAGCTGAGCGTTCGGTCCTCGGGATGGCCCGTTTCAATCGCCCCGTCTGTCAGGTAGGCCAGAATCCCCTGAGAAGACCCTGGCAACAGGTGCTCCAGAACGGCACCAGCAACATCTCCGGTCACATGGGACCAAACGATGATGCTGAAATTACGCAGCAAAAACTGCAAGAATTCCAGTGCCCCCTGTCGGTACCAGATGGCCTTCCCCTGCACTCTTGTGTGCGGAGGAGGGACATTTGGGATGATGGGGTTTAGCCAGCATAAAACCCCAACAACATCCAGCACAAGCAAGATGGGCTTCAGCGCAATGCTGTAGAAAAACGCAAGACGCATTAAAGCACCTACATCTACATGTCTAGAACTAACGCAGAAATCGTTAAATGCAGCCACATCGAAATTGCCCAAACCCTTGCGACCACGCAAGGTTTGTCCCTGACAACAGCAAAAAACGCAATCTTACCAAACCCTCGCACTAACCCGAGGTCCATAACGTGACATACGCACGCGGGCAAGAAACATGCAAAAACAAATAGACAAATACACATATAGAACGAGTGTAAGTACAAGAAGAATGGCCTACCGGTTAAGAGGCGTCGGGTCGCAGACTTCGATCAACGCCTGAGAGACGCGGTTCAGGCTTGCCTGCACTTCGTCGATTTTCGCCAGTTTGGCATTCTGCTTCTTCGCCTTTGGTGCCATCGCGATAGTTGTATGGTTTCTTCACAGCCTGCTTACAAATCCTCGCAAGATTACACGCCCTAGCTTTCTGCTCTCCTTTCTCTCTGTTTCGCCTTTTCTCCGCTCTTCCTTGTAAATTCAAATCTCAATAGCCAACAACCAGTTTTGCATCCAGAAGCCACTTATTTATATGTGAGGATCGCCGATTTGATATTGGATTAAAGCGGAACTTTCCTGAAATGGAATCCGAAAATTCGGTATTAATTTGGTCGATATCGCACGCTCCACTGTCCGAAATGACGTTAAACTACCACATCTTATCGCCTCGTAATCGGGTTGCATTGATTACAAACTTTGTCAATATTTTTCAAATGCAGTTAGCCTGCCACGTTCGGTGACATCCCGTCACTTGTCTCCTAACCATCTACGCACTTGCTAGTTTTGCAGGACAGACGGAGGATGGACGCAACCATTTCAGCACCTTTAACTTTGACAGGCCCATACGGGCACTTAACTAGGCCATTTGACTTCACATTAGTAGACGCTAACCCCCCTTTAGCAGGCGTAACCATAGCTACATCGGAGACATCCCCAGAGTGGCCAGAACAGTCCACGCGCACGCTAGACCTGGAAGCTGGGGACATAACCGAAGACCCCCTTTGTGAGGTCCCTATAGTTACGCACAGGGGTGAGACCAAAACACTCAAGGTCAGTTCTTTGCTAGACGAGAAAACGCACAACGCAATAAAACAGGTCCTGCAAGACAACATCACTGTCTTTGCATGGTCATATGAGGATATGCCTGGGTTAGATCCTAGATTAATCCAGCATAACATTATCCTCGACCCACAGATCAAAGCGGTTAGGCAAAAGGCACGCAAAATCAAACCAGAGATCGCGCTAGCAGTGCGTGACGAAATCACCAAACTATATCAGGCTGGTTTCATCCGCGCGGTCGATTATTCAGACTGGGTATCTAACATTGTGGTCGTGCCGAAGAAGACTGGGAGTATACGCATATGCAGAGACTTCTGGGATCTGAACAAGGCCACAATCAAGGATAACTTCCCATTACCGAGTATCGACCAGCTAGTGGATACAACAGCTGGGCATGCGCTTCTGTCCTTCATGGATGGCTTTTCAGGCTATAACCAGATTCGCATTAACCCAGAACATCAATTAACAACAACGTTTATGACACCCTGGGGGACATTTTGCTATACCATGATGCCTTTTGGTCTGAAGAACGCCGGAGCCACGTATCAACGGGCCATGACGTACATCTTTAGCGATTACCTCCTAGGAAGGCTGAATGATTATGTAGACGACATAGCTGTGAAGTCTTTGGAGTCGGAAGATCATTCAGAGGACCTGGAGTTAGTCCTTAAGAGGTGCTCCATGCACGAGCTCCGGCTTAACCCAAAGAAGTGCGTATTCGGAGTCAAAACCGGACGCATGCTGGGGTTTGTGGTATCGGAAACCGGCATACGAGTTGACCCTGATAAGGTCAAAGCCATTGTCGCGTTAAAGCCTCCCACAGACCTCAAGCAACTCCGCGGGTTACAGGGCCGCTTACAGTTCATACGCAGGTTCATCTCAAGGTTAACAGACAAACTACACCCCATGCAACATTTGCTGAAAAAGGGGGTTAAATTTGAATGGACCGACGATTTGAAATGATGTTTAAATTCTTTATAATAGGAACATGATTGGCATAGATGCTGCAACAACTTCATGCTATTGAAGGTTCACGAATGCGATGAGAAAACTGATGTGTAGAAACCAATTTGAGGCTCAACTGGCAGAAAAGCCATTTGATGGTCCAAGAGGGCATAGTACTAGGGCACAAAATCTCACACACAGGGATAGAGGTAGCCCTGAGAAAATCAAAGTTATCCAAGGAATTACCCATCAACTGGAAACTGTTAAAGATATTCAATCATTCCTTAGACATACTCGCCGATCTTTTCAAAGGTTTCCAAACCATTGGTGGAATTAACGAAAAAGGATGTACCTTTCGAGTGGACTAGGGAATGCAAATTAGCTTTTCAAACTCTAAAACAAAAGCTAGTAGAAACACCCATTCTACAAGCTCCTCACTCATCCAAACCATTCCATATCATGACTGATGCATCCAACTATGCTTTAGGAGCTGTACTTACATAGTTAGATGACCAGAAGCATCCTTATTACATCCACTATGCAAGTAGAAGTATCGCTGGTGCATAAATTAACTACACTACCAGAGAGAAAGAATTAATGGCCGTAGTGTTTGCACTAGAAAAGCTTAGACACTATGCATTGGGATATAGAGTATATATACATACAAATCATAGTGCAATAAGGTTCCTCATGAATAAGCCAATGGTAAGCCCTCGTATCATACCATGACTTGTAATCTTACAAGAGTTTGATCTTACAATGATCAATCGTAAAGGCACCGAGAACGTAGTTGCTGATCATTTATCTCAGTTGCGATGGGACAACAAAGAGGACGAGTATCCAATTTGTGATTATTTTCCTAATGAATTCCTCTTTGTTGGTGTAATGAATAATCAATCACCCATGGAGACAAACTGGTACAGTAGCATTCTTACCTATCTCCTCACCCAACAAATACCACATGAATTAAACCTTAAGAAGAAACAACGGTTTCTTCACTAAGCCAAGTACCTTATGGAAATCAATGGGCAACTTTACAAAGTGTGTTCCAATGGCTTGGTTCGATGGTGTGTTCCCGATATAGATCAACAGTGAGTTCTCCAAAATGCTCATGAGGGTCCTTGTGGGGGTCATTACACTGGGAGATGATCGACCATCAAGATCTTGCTTGTAGGATATTATTGGCCTATATTGTTTTGGGACGCCCATTAATTCGTGCAATCTTGTGAGCACTATCAACATGATGGGGGAATGACTGCTAGAATGGAGGGTCCACAATAATGGATCCAACCATTAGAACCCTTCGACATTTGGGGATTTGATTTTATGGTGCTAATTACACCAATGTCCAATGCAAAAACCTATATCATTGTTGCTATTGATTACCTAACTAAATGGGCAGAAGCAGTTGCTGTTAAGGATTGTACATCATCTACAGCTGTACGATTTGTTCAAAAACAAATCATAAATAGGTTTGGTATGCCTCGTGCACTAATTTCAGATAATGGTACCCACTTCACAAGTGAAACTTTTCGAAAATTAATGTAACACTTAGGGGTTGAGCATAAATTGACTACACCATACCACATCCAAGTGAACAGTCAAGGAAAAGTCACCAACAAGGAGATTACAAAGATATTGACAAGAATTGTTAGCAAGTTTAGGTGAAACTAGAGCACTAAACTGAATGATGCTCTTTGGGCATACTGCTCCACATGGAAACTCCCTACAAGCTACTCTTCCTATGAGTTAGTGTACGGTAAATTACCAACGCTTCCCATTCAAACTAAGCTTCGTACACTATCCATGGAATGTGATCTCAACCTTGACCTTGGTCTAGCACAAAAATAATGGTTAGTAATCCTTAACTTACTAGATGAAAACCGACTAGCTGTCCTATCATCTAACAAGTTGCACCTGGCATTCAATAAACAATGTCATGACCTAAGGATTAGGAAAGATAAATATCAATTGGGAGATAAGCTTCTCTGTTAGAATCCCACACATGTGCCACAGCAGACTAAATTTCAAACAATATGGGAAGGACCTTATATTATTTATGCAACTTTTCCCTCAGGTGCCATGATAATATACAAACCTGAGAGCTAGATAAGAAACTGTTGGTCAATGTACAACAAACCAAACCTTTCCATGAGCTTAGGAATGCCAATACACATGCTACCTCTGTTGATGGACAACCTTGCTCACTATTTCGGATCTCCTCCTTCCAACTTATTCGTGGAGAAGATGGCCACCTATGCTAACCATTTTAGGCCCTCAATTCTTTTTGAATTTTTGTTTTACACATTTTCTCAACTTTTGTTATTTTTTTACACCATCATTTATGTTTTTACTATTTCTTTGTTTGATTTACTTTTATTCATCATCCAATAAGTGTTCATGATGGTGGATTGCATTATATCATATTGATTGCTAATGTTTGGTTTCTACCTTTGAATTATGATGTTGATATTAAGGTATGGTTCTTTTGGTAAGATAGGCAATGAGTCCACACCGTCCACTCATCCATACAACTCTATGGTCTTCTTTGGCTTGGAACTATACAGTCCCCTTTTTCTAAGTAAATTTATTAATGAATTGGTGGCTAGGTACTTTTCAAACCAAGGAAAGACTCAAAGGATGAAAAGGATGTGACTTCAAGAGGATTCTATGCATTTGTGTTGGCCATTCTCTTGGGTGTTTAGATGCTTGTTTCTTGGGTTTTTCGCCATTCTGACATTGTTCAAAAATCAGGAATCCAAGTTAATAAAAATAAGTCTTTGCATGGTGTGGTCCTCATGCAAGAAAAAAAAAAGAAAAGAAAGGAGAAAAGTGAGAATTTAAAGCACACCCCTTAGACATAATAAAGCAATATGGGCTACAAGCATTGGTTATGAAACTGGAAAGACATGTTACCCATGCCTGAAGCTTCTCTCTAACTAAAGCCCTTTCTCACTTCCTGCTTGTCTACCTCGCTCTCCTTGGGATGGTGGTCACTCTTCGTGAAGGCATTCTTGTTGCTTCAAGAGGATGCATTGGCCAAGTATATTTATGTGAGGCCACTCAATGTGGTTGGTTTGAGTTTGGATTTGGAATGATTTCTACTAAGTCATATTAACCATAAAATATACAAGGAACTGTGCACAACCTTGTTCTTGGGATTCTATTCCATCCTCTCCTCTCCATCTTTCTTCCCATTTTTCCACCTCATTGCTAGTTTTATCATTAGTCCTTTCTGGGTTGATGCATTGTTTTTCTTTGGGGAATTCTTGCGGGTAAGTTTTTAACTCTTGTTTCCAAATGACATTCCTAGAGCCTACAGACTCTTTGGTTTGTGGGTTTCTGAGGGCATAAAAGGCATGAGCCTACTTCGGGGAGGACCCACTGGCATTCCTTTTTGGTGCAATTGTTAAGTCCTTTTTCTTAAAAATTTCCTGCAATCAATCATCTCTTGTTTCATCCCCATCCATGACATCCATTTTATTGGCATTGTCGTTGTTATTTTTTCCCATCTTTCTTGTTCCTCATTAATGAGTGGCGAGGTACCCCTACACTCAACCATATGAATACGAGCATTACACGCGTGATCCAGTCAAACTCCGTAGACTAAGTGCCTACACGCCTCATGGAACACCTAAGGTTAATTAATCATTGTCCTCCCAAGCTTACTTGTATTTGTCATGGTTGTATGGTTAAGTAAGCTTGAGGCATGTGATTTTTATATCTTTTCTATTTATATAGCCTATGCTAAGATGGAAAAGGGTGAAGAGACTAATTAACTAACTTTAACTAACTAAGCCTTAATTAACCTAGCATCAGTATCCTTTTACCCGCATGCTGTTTCACACCCTGAACTAATGCAACGCTACTGGGTTACCAAACACTATTCATTACTGGGATTACCAAGCGTAACGCACGTGCTCGAAGTAGTTGTACTGAATGCACTTAACTATGAGAGTTGAGGGTTGAGAGAGATTAAGTCCTTAAGAAAGTATTTAAATAATGAACAAAAAATAACAATAATTAAAATCCTACTTTGCTTAATCCATGCACTGCAAGGTTTTTCCAAAAGTTCATCTTTATTATCGTACACAATTGTGTGCTCACGTACAAAATTGCTCAAATAAATATCCGTTCACTTTGGGACTCCTACTGTGGGCACATGTAAATTATTCTAATTTTGGAATGGGAAAAAGGCAAGATTTTGGCTAAGTTCTACATCTAGATGGAGAAACAAGGGATAACCACCCCTTATTTATAGAATTGGCTGCGGACTATGATAGCATGTACGCGATATCGCGGGAAATGCGATATCCCATCCCATCACTTATAATTTTCCATCTTATAGCTACAAGAGGGGCACTCTTAGTCATGGGGGCCTCTGCACAAATTTTTCGATTTTCTCCATTTTACTATTCGCCTAACCCTTAGACCTTGGGTAGCCACCTATGATAAATCTCCAAACCAGTTTCTTCCATAACCACAACTCAACTAATGTGCTTGATATTGAGGCAAGGTATCAACTGCATTGTAGTTTATCTATCCTTCCTCATTTATGACTGTGTTGTGTGTGCAGATGGTGATCATACAAACAATGGATTGGGCTTGGAGGAAGCACTCGGGATGGACCAGAATTGAAGAATTTACGAAAGGAGCAAGTTTGGTGGTGTGGCTATGGATAAACAATGGAAGGCGCAATCTTAGCATTGGCGGCAAGACATTTCATTTTCTTTCTCTCTCTTTCTCTACAAGCTGCCAAATAAACTCTCGCAACAACAAGTGGTTAAGGCCATGAACACTCCTCCACCATCTAACACTTCGGAGAACCCTTCAGTCCAACAAAGCGTAACACATATCGTAATCGACTAGATCAAGGTAGGCCACCTTCCCAGGAAATTAACTGACCCTAGGAGTCCCTTAATCTATTTGCAGATCACCAGAAATAAACCACATAGGGCTCTTCTTGACTCAAGTTTCGAACTGAACTTAATTTCACGAGAGATGTATCATGCCTAGAACTTGCCCCAACTCAAGAAGAGAAACATTCAACTAGAGCTGGCAGACCAGTCCATCACCATTCCCTTGGGATTGGTGGAGGACATCATCACCACTATGTGTGGTTGGTCTTACCCAGTTGATTTTCTGGTGATTGAAGTGAACAACAACGAAGGGGACTTCCCAATTATAATGGGAAGGGCATGGCTAAGCACAGTAGACGCATGCCTTAGGATCCACGATCTTTCCTTGGAAATTTCTAAGATAAACATATGTGGAAAGATCGAGAAGAGAAAAGTTCCATGCATCATATACAGTGATTCATCGGGTGATGACATGGAGGAAATGCCTCCATGTAACAAGTGTGCCCAGGAAACATTAAAACAAAGATGCCTGTATGTAGCAACCACACAAGAAGTAGTAGACACCC
>MNCI01019702.1:51763-173171 GCA_015680685.1 Gnetum montanum
ACTTACTCTAATTATTAGAGTCGTTACTCTAGCAGTTACTCTAATTATTAGAGTGGTTACTCTAGTAGTTATTCTAATTATTAGAGTGGTTACTCTAGCGCTTACTTTAGCAATTATTCTAATTATTAGAGCTGTTACTCTAATTATTAGAGTAGCTGCTCCCAAGCCTATAAATATAGTGCCCAGGCGCACAATTGGAGGATGTCTTTCAGTAGTCAAGTAGAAAAACTTTTGTAGTGTATTTGAAAGTTAGAGTATTTTCCAAGTGCCCACAGCAGGAGGTCTAAGTGGGGACAGATCTTTATTCGAGCATTGTGTACCTAAGCACACCTTGTGTACTGCAATAAAGATGAGCTCTTTGATTCATCCTTGCAACACTTGAGATTTGTTTTCTTACACATTCCTTTTTATTTTACTTCCTTATGCATTTGTTTTATTTTTTTTATGCACTTTACATTTCTGTCATTAGCACAACAATTCATTTTTGATCAATTAAGCAAATCGTTAAATTACATAAGCACGACCACCTCGAACATGGGTGGAATGCTTGGTAACCCAGTAACGATTAACGTTTGGTAATCCCAGCAGTGTTGCTCTGGTTTAGGATGTGTATGGAAACTGGGAACAAATGCTTATGTTAGGATTAGTTAGAACTTAGTTAATGAGTAGTTAAGTTAAATTAGTCACCTAGTTATCTTTCTCTTTTCCTACTAGCACAGGACATAAAAACATTAAAGCTATAAAAATCATATGCCTCAAGCTTACTTAACCATACAATCGTGACATGCAGGTAAGCTTGGGAAGACAACGATCAATCAACCCATCCTTGTTCTACAAGGGCACATAAGCACTTAGTCCTTTGAATTCAACCACATCGTGCGTGAAATGCTCATATTCGTATGGTTGAGCGTAGGGGTACCTCGTCGCTCATCAACAAACTATTTCAATATGTATAGGAACAATGCATAATGGGGATACCATCAGCATTGACCAAGGCTCACGTATATTTACCCATGATAAAAGGTCATTTTTATCTTTGGCCATCATGATGCATGCATCTTAGATATTTTTTATGGCCTTCATGATACTTTCTCTTCTTCTAGATTCTCCCAAAGGAAAATTGTATTTTGGAAACTTCATATTTGGAAACTTTCAAAGAAAAGGTAAGAATATATACATATGATTTCCTACTTACCATATCCATAACTGGGGATTTTTTTAAAAGGAACTTCTCAAATAGAATTACTTCAAACATTAAATACAATTACTTAAAAAAAATCATATACAAATCACATGGTTCTAAAGTAAAAAAGAAAAAAATTCCAAAATCTATGAGTTATGACTAATATGAATCATCAATACCATAGAATATATGCCATTTGTTTTTTAATAACAAATTAGATTTAAACTAAACCAATTAGAAATAAAAACTGTTGATTTAATAAATTTTTTTTTGGAACTCTCCAATGTTAGTAAATATTTGTGGTAATATCTTTCAAGGTTACCTATTAATGGAGTTCATCAACTAAACCAAGAAAAAGTATGATATTCAACTTGGCTTTCTTCTTATGACATCCACATTATTTTATTCAAATAGTTAGCTTTTGCTAAGTACGAAGCTATGAATGTAGGTCACACTAAATTATACTTGTGTAAATATATGTGTTTGTTTGAATTATAAGCATAGACATTAAGAAGTATTTGTTAAGTAGAAAACCTTAGGAATTATTTGCAACTGTGATATTTCTAAGCATTAAGGCTTTGTTGCAATATCAAATTACTAATATTATAAACATAATCATAGAGACATAAGTTGCAACTTTCATAAAAAAATCTTATTATCAAATTTAGGTAAACTATTACATGCATGTAAAATAATCTACGTATGTCATAGATTCTAAGTTGGAGGGGAGACGTGCAAAACTCAAAAATATGTTTAATAAGCATTAAAAAAGGCATTCTTTTTTTGGTGCAAATTTTCTTCTCCACATGTACTCCATCAGATATGAGCCATGTAGCTCTTGTCATGATCCATTTTGTGGAATATGAGCTTTCACTACTCACCGTGTAGTATTAGTATGAACACCTATGTCCTATGTTTGGATCTTTAAAGGGCAATGAATGATTCACTATTTGATGATCAAATTAAGGTTGGCGAAGCCATTCTAAGTCATAAGCTTTCCACATGTCATTGTATATAATGCTACAAGGTTTGATCCACTTATAAATGTAATCTAGAAATGTTTCTTTGCATGTATTTGGAATAGCTATGAGGAAAACATTTTTAGAATCTTGTTCAATTCTGAATATTGATTCATCAATATTTAGAATCAATATCTAAATTCTAAATTTTTTTTATATCTAACTTCAAATTTTTCATAATGAATGCTTTCTTTAGCATCCCATTAGGAACATACAAATCGTTGTATTTTTTTGTGTGAAGCATCCCTTCTCATTTTTATCAGTATTCTACAATTGGAGCAAATTTATTCTCTATGTAAAAGACCAAATTCTTGAGAAAACTTAATACAATTTTGTAATTTTTCAGCATTTTCAATAATAGTTGCCTACTCATGAAAGAACCTAAACATCCAAAACTATCAATTATGAATGAATGTATATCTATTGATAACTTAGTACCAATTTATGGATAACATAGAACATATTTAAATTAAATAAAATGAATAATAAAAACTATATATGCCATAACTAGGATGAAGATGATGATATGGAAGAACTACTATATTAAAGAATAAAAATATACTAAAAATAAAAGTATTAAAAAATATTCAATAAAATAAATAAATAAACACCAGATTCTATTATTTGAAAAAAAGCAATTTTGGCTTCTCCAACGCTTTAAACTAACTCTTATCCTATAAGCAACTCTCTAACCTTTTAAGTTAACTCCTTAGTGCATCAAACAATGGTTTTATATTTTTTGATGAATGTTTTTTGCGCCATACAACCGAAAACCAAAATATTTTTTCATAGATACGAAAACAAAAAATGGAGTGGGTGGGTGCAAGCCCCATTTGTGATGAATTTCATTGCTGCGAATATTGGCTTTAGAGCCTTATGGGGCATGTTCCAAATTATGGGGCCCACATCCACCCCATCTCTGGCTGATGCACACATCACTACCCACTCCCTCCAGTTGCTAAATTGGTTCGCTATCATTACAATATGTAAAAGCTACAACGGGTTCATTACACATGTGGGATTACCTCCTTCCCATGCTGAAGTGCCTCCTCGTTCACATCCGCCATTGTTATTTTGTTAGTCCAAATCTCTGCTACTATTGCGATTCATTGTGAAAACACTTCAAAAACGAAGCTCAGGTGGTTGTGGTTGCTTTTTATGGACATTTCTGGGCCTTTTTCACTAATCATTTTTGTTGGCTTGAACACATGATGGCCTTTTATGTTCATTGGCTGAGTTATGGTTATGGAAGAAACTGGTTCAGAGATTTATCATTGGCAACTACCCAAGGTGTAGGGGTTAGGTAATTAGTAAAATGGAAAAAATTGAAAATTTTTTGCCAGGGCCCCCACGACTAAGAGCGAACCTCCAGTAGCTATAACATGGAAAAACATGAGGAATAAGAAAGATGAAAAAAATCAACAACAACACCAATAAAATGGATGTCATGGATGGGGATGAAACAAGAAATAATTGATTGCAAGAAATGTTTAAGGGAAAGAAGTTAATAATTGTACCCAAAAAAATGGCAATGGGTCCTCCCCAAAGTAGGCTCATTCCTTTTATGCCCTGACAAACCCACAAACCAAAGAGTCCGTAGGCTCTAGGAATGTCATTTGGAAGCAAGAGTTAAAAACTTACCAACAAGAATTCACCAAAGACAAAAAATGCATCAACCCAAAATGGACTAATGATAAAACTGAAAATGAGGTGGAAAATGGGAAGAAAGATGGAGAGGAGAGACTAGAATGGAATCCCAAGAACAAGGTTTTGTAAAGCCCCTTGTGTACTTTATGGTTAATGTGACTAAGTAGAACTCATCCCAAATCTAGACTCAAAAAAACCACATCCAGGGACCTCACATCAATACACTTAACCAATCCATCCATCTAAAGTAACAAGAATTCTTCTACAAAAAGTTACCACCATTCCAAAGAGAGCGAGATGGAGAAGTAGGAAGTGAGAAAGGGCCTTAGTTAGAGGGAACCTTCAGGCATGGGTAACATATCTTTTCAGTTCCATAACCAATGCTTGTAGCCCATATTGCTTTATTATGTCTAAGAGGTGTGCTTTGAATTCTCACTCTTTTTTTGTTATTGTTTTTTTTCTTGTGAGAACCACACCATGCAAAGACTTATTTTTATTCACTCAGGTTCTCGATTTTTGAACAATGTTAGAATGGCGAAAAACCCAAGAAAAAGCATCCAAGCACTCAAGAGAATGGCCAGCACAAATGCATTGAATCCCCTTGAAGTCACACCCTTTTCATCCTTTAAGTTTTTCCTTGGTTTGAAAAGTACCCAACCACCAATTCATTAAAAGTTTGCTTTGGAAAAAGGGACTATATAGTTCCAAGCCAAAGGAGACCATAGAGTTGTATGGATGAGTGAACGGCATGGACTCATTGTCTGTTTTACCAAAAGAACCATACCTTAATATCAGCATGATAATTCAATGGTAAAAACCAAACATTAGTAATCAATATGATATAATTCAATCCACGATCGTGAGCACTTATTGGATGATGAATAAAAGCAATCAAGTAAACAAAAAAATAGTAAAAATATGAACAATGGTGTAAAATAAAAATAAGAAAAGTTGAAAGACTGTGTAAAATAAAAAATGTGTAAAAAAAATTCAAAAAGAACTAAGGGCCTAGAACAGTTAGCATAGGTGGCCATCTACCCCATGACTAAGTTGGAAGGAGGAGATCCAAAATAGTGAGCAAGGTTGTCCATCAACAGAGGTAGCATGTGTACTGGATATCCTAAGCTCATGGAAAGGTTTGGTTTTTTGCACATTGACCACTAGTCATGGGCTCTCAGGTTTGGTTTGGTCAATGTGCAACAGGTAATTCCTAAGCTCATGTGTACTGGCTATCCTAAGCTCATGGAAAGGTTTGGTTTGGTTTGGTTTGGTTTCTTGTCTAGGCTCTTAGGTTTGTATATTTTCATGGCTCTTGAAGAAAAAGTTGCATAAATAATATAAGGTCCTTCCCATAGTGTTTGAAATTTAGTACATTGTGGCACATGTGTGGGACTCTAGTAGAGAACCTTATCTCTCGATTGATATTTAACTTTCCTAATTCTTAGGTCATGACGTTGTTTATTGAAGGCCTTGTGCAATTCGTTAGATGATAGGGTAGCTAATCGGTTCTCATCTAGCAAGTTAAGGGTTACTAACCATTATTTCTGTGCTAGATCAAGGTCAAGGTTGAGGTCACATGCCATGGATAGTATATGGAGCTCAGTTTGAATGGGAAGCGTTGGTAATTTACTGTACACTAATTCATAGGGAGAGTAGCCTGTAGGGAGTTTCCATGTGGAGTGGTATGCCCAAAGAGCATCATTTAGTTTAGCGCTCCAGTCTCACCTAAACTTGCTAATGGTTCTTGTCAATATCTTCGTAATCTCCCTGTCAATGACTTCTACTTGACCATTCGCTTAGGGGTGGTATGGTGTAGTCAATTTATGCTCAACCCCTAAGCGTTGCGTCAATTTCCAAAAATTTGCACCTGTGAAGTGTGTACCATTTTCTGAAATAAGTGCACGTGACACACCAAACCTATTTATGATTTGTTGTTGAAAAAATTGTGCAACTGTAGATGATGTACAATATTTAACAACAATTGCTTCAGCCCATTTTGTTAGGTAATCAATGGCAACAGTAATATAAGCTTTTCCATTGGACATTGGTGTAATCAGCCAAATAAAATCAATTCTCCAAATGTCAAAGGGTTCTAATAGTTGAATCCATTGTTGCAGACCCTCCATTCTAGCAATCATTCCTCTATCACATTGATAGCACTCACAAGATTGGACGAAATGATGGGCATCCCAAAATAATGTAGACCAATAATATTCTATAAGTAGGATCTTGATGGTCGTTCTTCTCCTAATGTAATGACCCCCACAAGGACCCTCATGAACATCTTGGAGAACTTGTAGTTGATCTATATTAGGAACACACCATCGAACCAAGCCATCAGGACACACTTTGTAAAGTTTCCCATTAATCTCAATAAATTACTTGGCTTGGTGAAGAAACTATTATTTCTTCTTCAGTTTTAACGCTTGTGGTGTTTGTTGGGTGAGGAGATAGGTAAGAATGCTACTGTACCAATTTGTCTCCATGGGTGATTGATTATTCACTACACCAGCAAAGAGGAGTTCATCAGGGAAATGATCAGAAATTGGATACTCATCCTCTTTGTTGTCCCATCGCAACCGAGATAAATGAGCAGCAACTACATTCTCGGTGCCTTTGCGATTGATCATTGTTAAATTGAACTCTTGTAAGATTACAAGCCATCATATGATACAAGGGCTTACCATTGGCTTATTCATGAGGAATCAGATTGCACTATGATTTGTATGTATATATACTTTATATCCCAATACATAGTGTCTAAACTTTTCTAGTGCAAACACTACAACCATTAATTCTTTCTCTATGGTAGTGTAGTTAAGTTGTGCACCAGCGATACTTCTACTTGCACAATGGATGTAATAAAGATGTTTCTAGTCATCTAACTATGTAAGTACGACTCCTAAAGCATAGTTGGATGGGTCAGTCATGATATGGAATGGTTTGGACTAGTCAGAAGCTTGTAGAATGGGTGTTTCTACTAGCATATATTTTAGAGTTTGGAAAGCTAATTTGCATTCCCTGGTCCACTTGAAAGGTACATCCTCTTTTGTTAGTTCCACCAATGGTTTGGCAACGTTTGAAAAGTTCTCAATAAATCTCCTATAGTAGCCAGTATGTCCAAGGAATGACCGAATATCTTTGACAGTTTCCAATTAATAGGTAATTCCTTGGATAATTTTGATTTTCTCTGGGCCTACCTCTATCCCTGTGTGTGAGATTTTGTGCCCTAGTACTATGCCTTCTTGGACCATCAAATGGCTTTTCTACCAGTTGAACCTCAAATTGGTTTCTACACATCTTTTTAACACTTGCTCCAACTGGTCCAAGGCTTGATCAAAGATTTCTCCATAAGTGGAGAAGTCATCCATAAAGACCTCCACACCATTCCCTATCTGCTTCTAGAATATTCTTAGAACTAGTCATTGAAATCTTGCAGGGGCATTACACAAGCCAAATGGCATCTATTTGTATGCAAATGTTCCCCAAGGACTAGTGAACATAGTCTTGGCTTGGTCTTTTGGGGCTATTTGTATTTGATTATATCTGGTATATCCATCCAAAAAACTGTAGTAGCGATGCCCTACAATGGTGTCTAAGACTTGTCCAATAAATGCAATGGAAAGCAATGTTTGAATATTTCCATATTCAATAGCCTAAAATCTATGCACATCCTCCATTTGCCTCCCTTTTTAGGCACAATAACTAAGGGGCTAACCCATTTGCTATCAGCAATGGGGTATATGAACCCAGCCTTAAGAAGCTATTTGATTTCTTCCTTAACTACTTGCTTCAGCTTTGGGTTCAAACACCTCTGCTATTGTCTTCGAGGCTTTATGGAGGGGTTGGTGTAAATTCTATGTTGGAATATCCTAGGATCTATTCCAGTTAATTCATGATATTACCAAGCAAATGCTTTTGACCATCTATTGATTACCTTCAGCAATTCTTATTTCTGTTGAGGAGCAAGCTTAGCATTGATAATTACTAATTTTCCATTTTTAAGAAACATGTATTCCATACCAGAGGGGCTTCTACTTAAATTTCTTAGGGATTTCCAACTTACCCTAATTTATATTTTCAAGGTTAAGACTTGGAAGTTGGAAGTGGAATTTCTCTAATGCATGTATGCTATTGATGTAAGCATAAGTCAAACCCTTAGTTGGTTCCACGCATATGAGTGAACTACTTTCTTGATTAGCTATCAGCTACTGGGTGTCTTCTTGTCATGTGGCTACTGCATATAGGCATCTTTGTATGTTAATCACTTGTGCACACTAATTGCATGTAGGCAATGCTAAACTTTACACAAACCATGACCTTTTCATGCAATTACACCCTATGTCACTGTATGCAATGCATGGAACTTTCTTCTCCTTGATCTTTCCAAATGTATTTTCCTTTGATATTTCTATGGAAAGATCAAAGATTCTTAGGCATGCATCAATGGTGCTTAGCCATGCTCTTCCCATTATGATTGGGAAGTCCCCCTTACCGTTGTTCACCTAAATCACTAACAAGTCAGCTAGGTATGACCACCCACAAACAGTGGTAATAATGTCTTCCACTAGTCCTAATGGGACAGTGATGGACTAGTTGGCCAACTCTAGATGGATATTGCTCTTTTTCAATGGACGCAAGTTCCAGGCCTTGTACATTTCTTGAGAAATCAAGTTGACACTGGAACCTGAATCCAAAAGATATTTGCACGGAACATTTCCAGTGATTTGTAAGTATATTAGAGGATTTCTAGGATTAGAGAATTTCCTGGGAAGGTGGCCATCTTTGATCCAATCAGTGACAACATGTGTTAGCATGACCGTATGCATTGAGTGCGGTGATTGGGTTGAAGGGGGCTCTGAATTTTTTATTGATAGTAAGAAATCTAAGGAATTAGCCACTTGTGATTGCACAAGCCTGGTTGGACTATTGGTTCTAAAGAAAGGTCTTTTCTTCATGTGGTTTTTGCAACCAACAGTGGGTTGAGAGTTAACAGCCCTCATGGCATTACATTGCTGCAGCTAGGTAGGGATTTCACCTTGCATCGCACGAGCAAGTGATAGTGGAGCTATTGCTGGAAGAGATGTAGCTAGATGAGAAGGATGATATGCTTGCGGAATATCACCTCTAGAAGAGGGAGTCCTATAATACTCGTGGGCTTGGTAGTGAGGTTGAGAAGTGACATGACCAATAGAGTTATGTGTGGAGATTGGCTACTACACGTAATATCCATATGGGTTAGGTTGCCGATAAGGATATTATTGCCTTGGTGGTGGCATTTCCCATAATTGTGGATGCTGCCACTATTGATATTGCTCAATCGATTGTGGTGGAGTTCCATTGGGATAATATGTTAAGGGTTGGTGGAACTGCCTTGGGTTACCTTGGGGGTAAGGTAACCTTTGGGGTGTTTTCCTTTTGTTTAATCATGGGTTGAGTACATACATCCCAGATTCCTACAGATGTGAGATTATAGGGCAACATCCCTTAGGATGGTTATATTGACATATCTTGCATCCACTATCATGTCTATTTATGACTCCACAACCTCTTCAATTATGGCAACTTTGCCCTTACCCTTGCTACATGCATTTTCAGCCTCTTTCTTTTTTCTTTTCTCACTACCTTGCTCTCTAGACTCCTCTACTATTTTAAAAATAGTTTGAAATCTATTGTCTAAAGAATCCCACATTTGGTTTACCTTTGCCAAAACTTCTGATGTCATCTTTTGGATAGGCAAAGTTTTCCTATTCACCATCTCTTTGAGTGGTGACTCTTCTTCATCCTTACAAAATCTTATTCCCCTCTTCTAAAGGGAAGGATCTCAATTATACTCTTCCACACTTTCTCTCTTCCATAGCTCACCTTCTTCCTTAGAAACTTTCTCCAATAGTCTTTTCATTTGATGGGACCTAAGCTTGGATAGTCTCCTTTGGGCATAAGTCCCAAGGGTTCTTCTCATTTTTTGCCTAAGTCCATCCATGAGATGGTGTAGTTGATCCCTTTATGAATAATCATGGCTAGGACAACAATGTAATAGTGCATAGTATTGGCCATGGCAACATCCAAGGGTTCATGTCCTCCTTATTTCTAGCCTTGGTTTGCTTTCGTAAGTTAGACACTCAGGAATATGTTTGGTACTTGTCATTAAATAGTTCTAACATAGTACTCCACCTACGAATGGATTCTGGTTCTAAAGACCAGTACCAGCTTTTTGCTTCTTTAACTAACGTTTGCGGGAACAACTTAATTTTTTGTCATTTATTCTCTATGTTCTATAAGGCACATGCATCATGGAATGCTTGTAAATGATTTTGAGGATCAACATTGTATCCCCCTTCAAATCGTGGGATATTGTTCATATCTAATCTCTCGATCCTACTACATTTCTGATGCCTTGTTGGAATTCTAACAACCTTAGTTATGTCCAACATACTTTCAATAGCGAGTAGGGGTTCATCATGATCATCGCTTCCATGGCGTCTATGATGGCTACGTTGTTCTATACTCTTCCTTCTTCTATGTTGTGACTCTCTAGAGTGCCCTCGTTCCCTTTCCTAGCTATTTCGTCTATAACTTCAACTTTTCCTACCTTTATCCCCATGGTCTTTTTCTTTATGACCACATTCGGATATTGAACGAGAGGGTGAAGGAGATGATGAAGGTGAAGAAGAAGGAGAATATTCATCATGACGGTGTCTGCTACCTTCTCTTCTACAATCTTGACCTCGATCGTAATTGCGATTAGAATGTCAACCTTTATCATGAGTTTGTGTCCCTTTTTTGGATCCTTTGTGCCCATAGGTATCAAAACATGGGTTATGAATAGTGGAATGAAGGTCTTGATACACAATCCCTTGGCCAAAGTCAAGGGGAGGAACATCGTTGTGTGGGCCACTACCTGAGGTAGGTTCACCACCCTCATTTTCGCTTAAGACATGTGGGGCATCCTAGGACCACTTACCCTTTAAAGACTTATGATGTCTCTCCTATTGCAAGTTCCTTTGATGTTGTGCCTCCATGGGATGGTATTCTCTCAAGTCATGGTCTTGCACAACATATTCTGCGGGTAAGTGCGGCATGCCAATTCATGTGAGAGAGCACAAAGAAGCATGCTTGGGACTAAACAATCGGGAGGTAACACTATGTTATCTTCTAAGTCATGCCAACACAGTTGTTCATCTTGATGAAGAATAAAGATGAAGTTTAGTATATACTCATCAAGATGAATATATACCACTCAAACTTGTTGAGGGATTGGTGGATCAACGTCATGTGTATTACGCCGTTGATTGTTTCATATTTCAAACCTAGGTGGTGAGGCGCTTTTGTACGAAGAAGGAGACATATTTGTCTATTTAGTGTGTAATTTACTCTTGTTTATTATTTCCTCAATCAACCCTAATGGTTCATTCCAACGATGTGAATGATTTCCTAAGTTCTAATTAGCGCACAAACAAATAAGTCCCCAGCAACGACGCCAATGATGAGCAGCGAGGTACCCCTACACTCAACCATACAAATACGAGTGTTTCATGCACGATCTAGTCAAATTCTAAGGACTAAGTGCCTATGTACCTTTGTGAAATAAGGACGGGTTGGTTGATCATTGTCTTCCCAAACTTACTTGTATGTCACGATTGTATGGTTAAGTAAGTTTGAGGCATATGATTTTTTTGGGTTTTATTTTTTTATGTCCTGCTGCTAATAAGGGAGGAGAGAGAGATAACTAAGTGACTAATTTAACTTAACTACTAATTAACTAGGCTTTAACTAATCATAACACCAATATCCGTTCTCACTTGTCGTACACATCCTGAACTAGCGCAACACTACTGGGATTACCAAATGCTAATTGTTACTAGGTTACCAAGTGTTACACACATGCTTGAAGTGATCGTACTGTGTAATTTAATGATTTGCTTAATTGGTCAAAATTAATTGCTACGCTAATAACATAAATGTAAAGTGCATAATATAAAATAAAATAAAATAAATGCATAAGAAAATAAAATAAAAGAAATGTGTAAGAAAAAAAATCTCAAGTGCTGCAAGGATGAATCAAAGAGCTAATCTTTATTGCCGTACACAAGGTGTGCTCAGGTACACAATGCTTGAATAAAGATCCATCCACACTTCAACCTCCTACTACGGGAACTTGGAAAATACTCTACCTTTCAAATAGACTACAAGAGTTTCGCTACTTGACTGCTAAAAGACTTTTTTTCAATTGTGCACCTGGGCACTGTATTTATAGACTTGGGAGCAACTACTCTAATAATTAGAGCGGTTATTATTGGAGCAGTTACTCTAATAATTGGAGCGGTTACTCTAATAATTAGATTGGTTATTATTGGAGCGGTTACTTTAATTATTAGAGAGGTTATTATTGGAGTGGTTACTCTAATAATTAGAGTAACCGCTCTAATAATTAGAATAACTGCTCCAATAATAACCACTCTAATTATTAGAGTAACCGCTCCAATTATTAGAGTAACTGCTCCAATAATAACCGCTCTAATAATTAGAGTACCCGCTTCATCAGTATTCATTATTGTTATTTATTCTTTAATAGTGTCTATAGTAATATGTCTTTTTATCATACTTGGTTCTTTAAGTAATTACTTTGATAGAAATTCAACTTATCTTATGGCATGAATTCTAGAGATCTTATTTATTTTAATGTTTTAATGAAATATTATATGTTTAATGTTTAAGTTCAATTTAGCAATGATTGAATGATGGAGTTCTATCTAATGGACTAATTCTTGTTAACTTTCTAGTTGAAAGTGAATCTTTCTTTTAACTAACAGTTAACCACATTGTTAACTTAGTGTGTTATTTCATGACAAACTTGAGGCTTGAATTTTTTTTAATTGATAACTTGAAATAAGAGACATTATGAAATATATAAACATGAATCATGGGAATTCTCATGGGAAGTGGCTTACATAGTGGTTGTTTCTATATTAAGAGTAAAACTTTTACTATTTATGCATCATGTTTTAATGGTAGTACAACAAGCAACCCATACCTATAGTAAGTATCCTAGTCTAAGAATATCTTTTCAACTTTAATCATGTTTAATCACAACCTATGAATTGCATAGGAGGCAAAGTTTCCACTATTTATAAACCACATCTTTTGGCTATGTAACAATCAAATTACCCATGTGTAAATATTTTTTAACTAATTTACAATTGTTCTTTTATGCATAATAAGGTTTTCCATTATTCATTGCTAAAAGTTGAGATTTTGTCATGTTGATGCATATTGAATTTCCATCAATGAAAACTACTTTATGTAGGGAAGGCTTCTTATAGTAAGACATATAATATTGTGTAACATGAATATGGTGGATATTTGGTAATAATGAATGTCTTTTTTAACAATGCCATGTGTGTGTATTATTTCATAATGTCAAGATTATTTATTTAAGTCATTTAATGACTTGATAGAATCATAAATAAGAACTAAAAACACTTTACTTATTCTTATTTCATGTCCTTTTTTGTGTTTATTATTATTTTCTTGCTTTCCTTAAATTTTCTAAGTCTTTGCCTTCCTTTTTTTTGTTCAAAATTGAGTTCATACCAATAACTACAATCCGGGTATGACTTGTTGTCTATTGCATTTATATTATGAGGGGTTCTACAAGCCACAATTATCTCTTTATTATTTTGAATCGAGTAAGTACTTGTGAAAGGGTACAAGTTGCACCACCTCGCATTGAGATTTTCAATTTTCTGTTCTAATTCACAATGTAAGTAGGTGTAGTTTATAGCGGACTACACCTTGAATTTTTCAATTTTTATTATTCTTCATAGTATGGATAGTTGTGACTTGTAGTACATCATAGTTCTCCATTTTAATTTCTATTTTTAAAACAATATGAATAGGTGTGTTACATAGTCCTTGAAGTGTAGCCAAGTACAACTTAGAGTGGGTTAAATTTCCAATTTTAAAATTTCATGTTTTTATCAGGTTATGATCAATGGTGACTTGTAGTGGATCATAATGCAATGAAAAATATAAAAAATTCAATAGAATATTTCATTTTATCTCATTTCTTTGACTCACACCAAGGTGCACAAGTTCTTCCTAGTATTTATGGACAATTCCTAGCTACCTACCACACTTCTAATTCCTATTTCTCATCATTTTGTAGATACCATGCCTAAGGTAAGCTCTATTCTTAAAATTTTCATAATTTTTAATTTAAAATCGTATATTTTGTTTTGTTCTTTCAGTGATTAAGCATCTGCAAGCTCTATTGCCACCACTATTAGGCCTAGTTCTTCATATGCTTTCACTATAATTACATGGTGGGAGCAATGGTTTAAATTTTAATCATGTTTACATTTTTTGTTCTTCTATAGATTATCATAGCTAGGGCTTAAGAATTTTATTTGATTTGGGTCTTTTCTTTGATGTAAAGGACTTATGGTACATATGAATAAGTTATTATTATGCTTTAACATGCATTTTTCAATGAGATATGTTTCTACAATTGGGTTTATCAACAGAATTGTTCCTATTTTCCATTTATTAAGTTAGGAACATTTAATATTCTAGAATTTATATTTTAGCATTGGAATTGAAGTTTTTTTTTTAATTTTAGAAGTTTATGAATTGTTGGAATTAGGAAACCTTTTGTATATATACTTTTTCATAAAGATTCCATAGGATATTTTTGGAACTTTGCCTATGCTATGAGATTTAATGAGAATCAAGACCAAAAATTAGCTATTAAATGCTATTTGCTGGCTTGGCTGCCATGGTGTACCATTGACTACGGTGTACTGGTGGGCTATGGTGGTCTGCAACTTCACTGGTATGCCTTTGGTTCTCTCCTAAGTACTTCTTAAGTTTGTTAAGTCTCTGGTTTGCTAATCCTTAAATTTTCCAATGCTTCAATTTTTCCAACCTTGAAAATGTCGAGGGCAGGGGTATTTATTAGGTTAGGTTTAGCATGAAATGCAGGCTGAATGCCACATGGCAAAGGTGATGGTTGGGACTAAGTTGTCATCCAACTACACTTTCCAGTAAGGTTGGTGGTGTTGTGCTTTGCTATGCTTTACAGGACTTTGTGAGACTGTGAGACTGTGATTATGTTACCAACTACATATGTGTGTGCTGAGGGGACCACAGGGTACCTAAAAAATGCAAGTTTGGAGACTACACTCTAAGACTATGCTCTTCACTATCTTACATGGGGTAGAATGTAGTTACAATTTTAGGGACAAATAAGGATATAAAAAAGATGCATTTTGCTAACTACGCTTGTCAAAGATGAGTTGGAGCTGAGATGAGTGTTGGTGCTATGTTGTGGAGGTTGCTGAAAGCTATTTTGGATAACTATGCTTGACTATGCTCTAGACTGGGGGAGAGCATAGCCCCACACTTAAAAAAATTGCAAAAAAGTGGTCATGTGTTGACTACGCACTCCGCTAGAGGCTGACTATGCTCCTTACTCAAGGTGAGCGTAGTTCTAGCACTTGTCAAAACTTGTGGAAACTAGCTTCCAGTTGACTATGCTTGACTATGCTCTGGGCTAGGGAAGAGCATAGTCTCAACACTTGAAAAATTTGCAAAAACTAAGCCTTCATGCTGACTACACTCTCCACAAGAGGCTGACTATGCTATAGGGCAGTGGAGAATGTAGTCTTAGCACTTGACTAGCTTTATACTAACACTTAGAGAAAATTGCAAAACTAGCATTTGTATTGACTATGCTCTCTACTAGAGGCTAACTATGTTCTACGACAGTGAAGAGCGTAGTCCCAACACTTAGAAAAATCTTTAGTTGATATGTTATAGTCCAAATTTGGTGGTGGTTCATTGGCCCCTCTTTGTTGACGTCTAGAGGAGTGGCCCAAGAGACACTGATAAAGAACAGCAAAAAACTAGAGCAGGCTTAGCACCAACATCATTCTTCAGTGAAAGACTGGATGTTGTTGCACCATGCTCAAGAATATTGTAAAGAGTGGAATGCTAAATGGCTGGTGAGAGGCATAAGTAAAGGTGTAGGCAATGTGCGGGGAGTAAAAGGGAAGATGAAGTGCAAGTAGGATGTTATAATGCAAGGACATCATAGCTGATGGTGATCATGGCACCAGAGTGGCTTACCCTTGAAAACGTTGACCTCTCATCGAAGTGCTTGTGAAAGAGTCAAGGTGTAGATTCAAGGTTGAGCTAGTTGCAAAATTACTTTGCTACTAGGTTTCTTGGAGACGTGCTTTTTCCTTTTTGCTCTTTTTTTGGCTTTTTTTGCATTTTTGTTGCAAGGTGAACCTTCTTTGGGCTTTGCACTTTGCTAAATGCTTATTGTGAAGTGAAATGCTTTCCATCAAGTGAGTTATGTATCACTAGATGGGCTCTACTTCATCATTGACAAAACTGCATGGCATGTATACGATAGGTGTTTTCTCCCTATGATGACTTATGTTACATCCACCTAAGCTTTGATTGGTCAATAGAGGCCTTCCACGGGGTGACTTATATTACATCCACCTTGGGAAGCTTGGTGTTGATGAGACATGTGAAGAGGGATCCATGCAATCATGGCACATGAGTATCTAGGAGGGTTTGCAATCTTGGCTATGTAGAAAATGAGAAAGTATTAGAATGCAAAAGTGGATGTGGGTAGGCTATAATGGAATAGTGGAAAATTTACACTCTTGAGAGGCTCAACTTGTCCAATCATGCACATCTGAGCACTGTAGAAACTTGTTGCTACGATGAGATGTGCCTTTGCATGGCAACCCAAGGCTTAGTCCTGCAAACACAACTCAGAAAAGATAAGAAAATCACACAATACAACATGCAAATAAAATGCAAGGGGTGAAGATGCTACAAGTGCTCCAAATTCTATGCCTATTGTAGGTGCTAAAAAAGCTAGTAAATTGTAGGGGGTTGAAGATGCTATAAGTGGTCCAAAGGCTACACCTATTGTAGGCGCTCCATTTTGGGACATGTAGCTTACTCCCCTACATGGTGTGGGAGGGGGGGGGGAGGGGGCAAGGGTGATGCTCACTCACTCACTTGTAGAAGGATGGAAGGAATTATTAGTGGCTAACCGCAAACCCAGTTTAAGGTCCTAGAAGATCGTGTTATGCTATTTTATAGTCCTAACAAACTACTATGTGCTAGTTTAACATCGTAGAGAATGGATGTTGTGCCAATTTAGCATCATAGCATGTGAATGTTGTGCCAGTTTAGCATCATAGTGGATGAGTTGCTATGCCAATTTAGCATTATAGCAAACATGCTATGCTAGATTAAAATCATAGCAAATGAGTGCTATGCTAGTTTAGCATCATAGCGGATGAGTTGTTGTGCTAGTTTAACGTCATGACCCAAGGACAACCTATGCTAGTTTAGCATCATCGCAGACAAAATGTTGTGCCAATTTAACATTATAGTGCACATGGGCTATGTGTATGCAAATCTCTATGCCAGTTTAGAATTGTAGTAGATGAACTATGCTAGTTTAGCATCATAGCGAATGTATTGTGCCAGTTTAGTATCATACTGGATGAGTCCTTACCTTGCTTCGATGATGTGCAATGCTGCATGCTAAATGTAGTATAGCTTCAAGTGTGGCATATGATGATTTTATTGCATTTTCTATGAGTATGCGAGTCTAGGCCATTGCAATTCATCGCAAGTCTGTTAGTTCGAAGCCTTGATGAGCCCCATGCTAGTTTAAGGCCATAGCGAGCTAATGCTAGTTTTTGGCCATTTTGGGCCATGATGATAGTTTTAGGCCATTCTAAGCCATTATGGTAGTTTAAGGCCATTCCAAGCCCTTGTGGTAGTTTAAGGCCATTCTGGGCTACAACGTTGGAATTGAAAGCGTTAGTTTTAGGCCATTCTAGGCCCTTGCGTTGCCAATTTAAGGCCATTTCAGGCCCTTGCATTGCTAGTTTAAGGCCATAGCAGGCTGTTGGTGATAGGTTAAGGCCGTTCTAGGCCATTGTGATAGTTTTAGGTCCTTCCAGGCCACAGTGTTGGAAGTAAAAGTGTTGCTAATTTTAGGCCATAGCAGGCCACGAATTGCTAGTTTAGGGCCATCCCAAGCCATAATGATAATTTAAGGCCATTTCGGGCCATGACATTGGAAGTAAAAGCATTGCTAGTTTTAGGTCGTAGTGGGCCAAGGATTACTAGTTTAGGGCCATCCCAAGTTGTAGCAATAGTTTAACGCTATTTTGGGCCATGGCATTGGAAGTAAAAGCATTCTTAGTTTTACATTGTAGTGGGCCATAGATTGCTAGTATAGGGACATCTTAGGCTACAACAATAATTTAAGGCCATTCTAGGCCACAGTGTTGGAAGTAAAAGCATTACTAGTTTTAGGCTATAGCAAGCTGTGGATTGCTAATTTAGGGCCATCCCATGCCATAGCCATAGTTTAAGGCCATTCTGGGCCACGACGTTGGGAGTAAAAGCATTGCCAATTTTAGGCCATAGTGGGCCACATATTACTAGTTTAGGGCCATCCCAGGCTGCAACAATAGTTTAAGGCCATTCTAGGCCACAATGTTGGAAGTAAAAGTGTTGCCAGTTTTAGACCATAGCTAGCCATGGTTTGCTAGTTTAGGGCCATCCTAGGTCGCAACGATAGTTTAAGGCTATTCTAGGCCACATTAATGGGGATCAAGGGTGATAGTTTAAGGTCATTCCAAGCTGCAATGTTGCTAGTTTAAGGCCATGGTGGGCCTCGTATTGCTATCTCTCTTTTTGTGATTTTGGCTTTTATGATTTTTATGCATTTTGATGTTTTTTTTAATAACTATGAAAGTATGAACTAATCGACTAAGTGCATAAACTAAGAGGATGAATGTGTAAACAAAGCAAATAAATGCATAAGAAGAATGAAACAATGTGTAATCTAAGCAATGAGGCTAAATGTGCATGTGTAAACAAATGCAGTGTAAGAAAAAGGTAAACTACATGATGTGTAGAAGAGAAGGGCAGCTAGGCACCTAGCGCATTTCAGGCTAAGGGGGTACCTTAGTTGTGCAGTTGCTTCCTAATCTGGAAGTGGGCTAGGAGGTGCGTAGGGCCAAGATTGCACTATTTGGTAGTCTCCTAGACCTTCTCTTGCTACATTAAAGGGCAATTCTGCTCAAAGGACATCCTCTAGTAAGTTGTTGGCTTCTTCTATCCTGTTAGGTGCATCTACCTCACACATTTCATTCTCATCCTTTAGTATGGATGCATCATCAAAAAATTCCACCTCTAACCTTTACTCCATATCTATGTTGTTGATGGCTAGAGGGGCTACATTATCATTGTGGATAATAACCTCGCCACCTTTATATGGAAGGTGGATTTCTTGGTGGACCATAGGGGAGACAGCTTGTAATTAGGCCAACCATGACCTACCCAATATTAAGTTAAAGCCTAGCATTTCCTCTACAATGATCAATTCAGCAATGATGGGGAATTCTTCCCCTACTACAAAGGCTATGATGATGGTATCCCTAATGATGATGCATGACCCATTAAAGTACTTTAGGTATGTGGTTTTTGTTAGCTTGATTTGGTTCATAAGGCCTAACTTATCAATGATGGTATATGGGATGATATTTATTGCTGCCTCATTATCAATGTGCACTCTCTGAATCTTACATTGCCCAACACATTTGATGATGAACATGGGGGCTATTATGACCTCATCCTTCTTAGGATTGACCTTAATTGCCTCATCATGAAATGCTAGGAATGTGGAGCTCAATTCCTATAGTGTGGAAGGCAATATCACTGTGTTGATGGAATTCTCATTTGCCAAGATGTCCTCCATGACAGCAATGAAGTTCAACATCCACATCAATGCTTTGTGGTGGGCAAATGAGATCATGATTAGGCCATATACGCTCAACATTGTGTTCTTTTGCTTCAATGCATGGTTAACTTGGGCTAATGCATCCATGAAGTTTTTTCCATTAGTTACGTTTTTGTTGGCTTTGACTTCTTTTATAAGCCCTAAGAGATGGATCTCTCGTGGAGGTGACTTGGGCTTTGTCAGCTTGGCTTGTGTAGGGGCCTTAATGCTTAGTTGCAATTTGTTGGTCATGGCCTTTTTTGTTACTTCAGCCATAGGGACCATACAGATAAGGACCAGCTTCAGCAAACTAAGCGCTCTTTGATCACATTATTGCTTAGCCATTTTTTCTATAAGGTGTTCATTGGGCATCTTTTATTGCCATCTAGTGGGTCTACCAATGTTGCCAATGGGGTTGAGCCTTGGATGAGAAGGGGTTGATGTGTTTCCCACTATTGAGCTTCAGGTAGGTGAGGGGCCAACATGTTATGGCACCCTAACAACAAACGGTGGCTGAGTAGTTGTTGTTGCAACATGCTATGGGACCTTAACCATGAAGGGTATTTTGGATGCCTAAGGTGGTATTCTAACAACAAAAGAAGACATCAAACTTGTGGAGGCTGAGGGAACCCTTGCACTACTAGAAGGAACTCAAACCACAAAAGGCTACTACATTGGTTCTAACTTATCACCCACACTGATGGTGTTTATGATGTAGCCAATATCATATGTATTTAGAGGGTCATTGGACACCCTCATGGATTGGTTTTAGAGCCTAACTAGGTTTGCTTTATCAAGCACTAGTTTGCCCCTATTTATCATCCTGTGCAGATCATCTTGTAAAGCTTAACAAAAGTCTGTGCTATGACTGGACAACTTGTGGTAATGATGGAATTGGTCTACCCTAAAGTGTTGTGGAACCACGGGCTCATTTTGTGCTACTGAGGTAGGATTCCTCAGTAGCTCACAGTACTTATCGTGCCTTTTATAGGCATCCTTAGAAATTTTCTTATGTTGGATGTGCCTAGCTTTCAATAGTTGATCCAGCAACTTTGAGGGTTTTAGTGGCAATATGATATAGTTTGAGTGATCCTTTCACTCAAAGTTATACCTTTGGCCAACTTGTGTCATGGCCACTGCAAATGTAGGTGGGTTAGTGGCCTTGGTGCCAAAGTTGACAACTTTGTGAGCTAGGGCTTTGGGCTACTTAGTTGTTGACCCCCGATTGGTTACTTTAGTATGAGTGTCTACCATTGCCACTATTGCAATATGCTTTCTTGCATGCTGGTTTTTGTAGGCCACATAGGTTAGGTCCTTGCTAGCTTGCACTATGTCTTCTATGCTCTTAGGTTGGGCAAAGGCCTGGCTTAGGGATTGTGTGCCTAAGTAGTACAATTTTAACTTGATGAAGTCATTAACTACACCTTTAAAGATAGTCAAGAGGTGTGCCTTGGATATTGGCACTCATATTTCATTTAACGAGGCACTCCAGCATTGGATGAACTTTTGCACATGCTCTAGGTTGCCCTGCTTGACCTACATTAGCTGGTTCAAGGTTGCTTTTGGCTTTAAGTTGTACTTGAAGTGCATTATGAACTGGCTTAAGAGGTCTTCTAGAGAGGAAATAGAACCTCTGGGTAGTGCTCCGTACTAGTCTAGTTCTTTTCTAGTTAGTGACATGAAAAATACACACATGATGGCATGCAACCAAGCCTACAGCAATAGGCACTTAGACCTAAACGTGACCAAGTGCACATTAGGGTCTCCTTCACCATTGTACTTGGTGAATTGGGTTAGCGGAAGCCTAGTTGGTAGAGTTAGGGGCAGGATCGTAGGACTTATAGGGTTGTCTTGGTAGAAGTCCACCACCTTGACGATTTCAAAGGAAGTAAATTCGAGTCACCTCACATCCTCCATCAAACTTTGGATTAGCTAGAATGCCTGATCCAAGTTTTAAGATGTGCCAACTGGTTACATTGGTTCTGCTATCTTCTATGTTGGTTGTATGGCTCAGGGTTGTATTGTTGGTTGCAAAGCCACATGATGTGGTTGATGCATTGGCTGTGCTATGGGCATGGTGACTGGGCCAAGCCATGCACACATGGATTGGACTGACGCCAGGGATGCTAACGAAATAGGTAAGATGAAGGATGCTTGAGTTGTTTGGGGCTTGGAGATGGGCCCTACATGAACATAGGGTTAAGCTGGCATGATTACTGTTGGCAAGGATGGTTGAGTAGGTTTAGATGATGCCATGAAGGGCAAGTTAAATGAAGCTATTGCATCATATTGCATGTATTGTGTTTGGTGGGTTACTACTATAGGCATAGATCTAAGCCTGACAGAGTGGGAAGGTGATATCGGTGTTATGAATGCCTCAAGGAGGATGGGTGAACTAGCCTGAGGAGGGGCTAGACTAGGGATTACTTGTTAGAAGATGGTGGGAAAGGGGGGCTCATTTTTGAAGCTTACTTTGAACTCCTCAACTTCCTCTTGTGAGGCTTTCTTGTACTCAGTTCCTACATCATGCTCACCTGCTCGGATGAGCTAGAATAATAACCAGTGATGGGACTCTGTGAGTAGGATGATATCGAATGAGGAAGGGATATACTCCCATCTGTTAGTGGATTAGTTTGAAGTTCCATTTTACCTACATGTTAAGGTGATCCACAAGTAACCCTACTTGGATCTTTGCACATATAAAGTTGTATTATTCATTGCTGAGCATGACATACTCTAGGTCTTGGCCACATAACCTAAGGGATTGCCTTGGCTTGGCCATCACAAGATTCCTAAGGTTGTCAATCCTAGCCTCTTGTTGGATGGTAAAGGTGTTAAGTTTTTTTGACACTGACGTCAAAGGCTGATCTAAATTCACGGTCACAAATCGAGCTATGGAAGGGAGAGCTATGGGTTGTTGGTTGTAGAGTACTATGGAAAACACTGAAATTGACTTTGTTTCAACTAACACCACTAACTACACTGACTACACTCTCCATGGACTATGCTATCTATGATGAAAGCTAACTAAGCTCTTCACAAACTATGCTCTCTATGTTGAGAGCTGACTACACTCTCCCTAGACTACACTCTCTATGCTAAGAGATAATTACGTTATCTATGCTAAGAGAATGGAGACTTAGAAAAAATAGTGGAGAGAAGTGTGATTTGGGTTGCTATGTGGGGTTCCAAGGGATTGACTACAAAGTCCAATCTACACCAATGAGTTGATAGACAACTACGATGCAAAGAGCATGCAAGACAACCACAACAGAGTCTGAAAAAGTGGTTCAACCCTTCTTCTAGTGCCAGAAATTGTAATAATCGAAAATGTCAATGGTTGGAACATCGAGGTCAACAGGTGCATAGCCTAACCCTGAATCCACCTAAAGGCCTACTAGAGGCAGAAGTGGGGTGCCCTAAATAGTCTTGTCAATCAAATAGGAACTTACCATATGTAATCAGGGTGTAGCATGGTTAGTCGCGATGCTGATGTGAAATGGTGCTAAGTGTTCAAATAGTGTTAACGATGTTAACGGTGTTGAGCATAGTCAAGTTTTTTGACAAAAACAAGGGCATCAACATGTGGGGACCACTACCCAAGCATAATTATAGGTGTGGTTATGCGATGAAATAGTGAAAAATGCAAATGAAATGCTAAAAATGCAAAGAGAGAGAGAGAGAGAGAGAGAGAGAGAGAGAGAGAGAGAGAGAGAGAGAGAGAGAGAGAAGCATAATGCCACCCCAAATGCGGTTGAGCATAGTTAACACCAAAATGGGTTAGAAGGTACACGACGTATAATAGGTGCAGTGGAGAGTGTAGTCACAATCTCAAGGACGTTTGGCTATGAAGACTAGCATTCTACTAAGGTGTCTGCATCTGCTAGGTTGGCTGCCATAGTGTACCATTGACTATGGTGTTCTGGTGAGCTACGATGAGCTATGGTGATCTGCAACTTCACCAGTATGCCTTTGGTTCTCTCCCAAGTGCTCCTTAATTTTTCCAAGTCTCTAGCTTGCTAATCCTTTAATTTTCCAATGCTTCAATTTTGCCAACCCAAATTTTTGCCAACCCTGAAAATGTCAAGGGTAGGGGTATTTATCAAATTATGTTTAGCATGAAATGCGAGGTTAATGCCACATGGCAAAGGGGATGATTAGGACTATGTTGTCATCCAACTACTCTTTCCACTAAGGTTGGTGGTGTTGTGCTCTGTCATGCTTTGTAACACTTTGCAAGATTGTGACTACACTGCCAACTACATGTGGATGTGCTAAGGGGACCATAGGGTACATGAGAAAATGCAAGTTTGGAGACTATGCTACAGGACTACGCTCTCCACTATCTTGTGTGTGGTAGAGTGTAGTTATAATTTTAGGAAAAAATGGAGATATAAAAAAATGCATTTTAATAACGACACTTACCAAAGATGAGTTGGAGTTGAGCTAAGTGTTGGTGCTGCATTGTGGAGGCTACTAAAGGCCATTCTAGTTAACTATTCTTGACTACCCTTTAGACTGGGGGAGAGCGTAGTCCCACACTTAGAAAAATTTTCAAGAAACATGGCCATGTGCTGACTATGCTCTCCACTAGAGGCTAACTACGATCCTGACTAGGGATGAGCATAGTCCCAAAAATTTTCAAAACTTATGGAAATTGGCTTCCGATTGACTATGCTTAACTATGCTCTAGGTGAGGAACAAGACTACTACATTCAAACATGATCGTTGGGCAAGCAACAAGACTAATGTTAAAATCATACAAAAGTTAAAGACAATGAACAAGGGAATCTTACTTTCAAAGTAACTTCAACCTACTCTTGCTTTCTCTATTCTATCTTCATTTTCGAATGTTCCTTCAGCTGAATTTGTTTAGGAGGAAATGTTATAGGATGCAGAGAACAAATTCAGCCAAGAGAACATTCAAAAATGGAGATAGAATATAGGAAGTAAGAGCACGTTGAAGTTACTTTGAAAGTAAGATTCCCTTGTTCATTATCTTTAACCTTCATATGGTTTGAACATTAGTCTTCTTCCTCACCCAACAGTCATGTTTGAATGTAGTAGTCTTCTTCCTTGCCCAATGATCATGCTTGAATGTAGATCCTCTCAACTAAACCATAGAGATATATATAATATATATCTAGGCTAGTGGTGCCAAATGGCATTCTATCATAGAATATTATGAATTAGAATTTGAAATTTTACCATCTTTTTAATTCTTAATAATAATAATAATAACACCATTCAAATAGTTATAGAAATCTATTGTAGAAATCATATTACATAAGAATGTTTAAAGAAAATATGTCAAGGGTGCCAAGTTGCATATGAAGAAATTAAACAATATAATCAAGAAAGACAGAGAAATTAACAATGCTTAAAATGAACAAAGAAAAGGAAGAACATTCTTTATTCAAAAGAATAATGTAGTATTTTTTTTTTACAAAAGAAAATTGCAAGCCTTTGAGGAAAGAAAAATACATAGATGATTTTAATTTCTTCTAACTCAATAAAACGTCTCTCCTTTGCAAGCCTAAACTGAAGATTTCTAGCTATTGAAATTTTCCTGTATTGCTGCAAAGAAAATGGTGTATGAATCTTCAAAGAATCTATAGTCCTTACTCTTGATAGTGCTACAAAAGTTAGACCTATTATTTCTTTTGATCCTACATCAATAGATACCTAATCTAATGTCATTCCTTGTGATTTATGGACGATTGCTACCCATGCTAATTGCAATGGTAGTTGCTAAGATCCACCCCTAATGACTAGAATAATAGGTACATTTGAGGATTATACTCATCAAATGGACAACCAATGTAGGAATTGAAATTTACAATAACATAGGATGGTAAATCTGGTGAATTTTTTCCCGAACGATACATTATTTTAACCAATGTACCAAGGGCTCCATTGACTAAACCTACCTCTGCCCATAAATTAATTGTAAGCATACCTTTTACATTTTCACATAATAGCAATGATTGCTCAAAATCTCGTCCATCATCTTCAACAATCCTAAACCCATTGGATTCTCTATCAACTAAACACATAACAATAGGTCTCTACATCTTCAACAACATCTTTAGATTATGCATGTGTACTTTATCCTTCATGTCATATAAATGCATAGCATCTTCAAAACCATCTAGACCATTTGACGTGGAAGGAAGATTCATTTTACAACAAAGAAATTCATAATCAGCATCAAGACTTTTACCTTCTTTGATATTCATAAGAACCTTCCAAAATCTTTTCTGCCTTGGAACATGACCTTTTTATTGGTAGACTACATCTAAGGTGAAAAATATCTAAAAGCATGCCCAAAGACATGTAATATATAGATTTCTTGAAGTATATGGTATCACATCTAACACTAGTGGAAATTGACAAAGATGTCCTATTAGTATAACTAATTTGCCTCTGAACATTTTCCTCTAATTTTTCAGGAAGATTTCCCTTGATCACCTATTAATGCTCAACAATAGTTAACCACCAAAAAAACTCATCTCATTTATTATTATATATCACACATGTTTCAAATGATTCTACATGGACATTTTTGACAATGCAAAGAGCTCTTTCTATTGTCCAACACCAAGCTTCAATTTAGAACGTATGGTTGTCACATTGATGTTTTAGGTTGTAGCTGGGTGCCAAGACAAGAAATTTATTTTGATTAGAAGAACATAGATTTTTAAAAGCATTACTAATGAGTGGTGAGGTACCCCTATGCCCAATCATACGAATCACTAACACATTTACATGTGATCCAATCAAATTCCATGGACCTATAGTTCTCTAGTACACTAGTTTTCTCTAGGAAGTGAAATGCGTGTTGAAAACGTTCGTTGTTTTCCCAACTACACTTGCAGGGCTCAAGGATATGGTTTAAGTGTAATTGAGGTACATGATTTTTCTTAGTTTATATTTTATAAGTTTTATCACCTACAACAAGAATGAAAAGTGGAGTAATTTAAGATCTAATTCATTTACTACCTATCTAGCCTAACACAAGTAATCGTCTAACTTTCCTAGACACATTCCGAACACATATAGCACTGCTAGGCTACCAAATGTTAACCATTGCTGGGTTACCAAGTACTATATGTATGCTCGAAGTGGTTGTGCTTGTGTTCATTAACTATTGGAAATAAATTGCTCAATTAAAATGCATTTAAGTAGAAAACATGGAAGTAAAGTGCATTAAAAGAAATATTAATCTATTCTTGGTACTGCAAGGATTGTCAAAAGAGTTTGTTTTATTCTCGTCACACTACTACACTCAAGTACATCGGTTCCTGAACAAAGAACTATGCATAGTTAGACTCCTTATGTAAGCACTCAGAAAATATTCTAACTTTGGAGAAAATAAATTGCAAGAGCTTCACTACTTTGACTGAAAACTAAAAACTAACTTCCAAATTAGGATCCTATGCACTATTTATAGGCCAGTGTATACCCCTCGACGTTAGATACTCAACGTCACATCAAGACCCCAACATTGGATACCCAACATTGTGGCTCAGAGCAAATGAACAATGATTTCATCAATTACAAAGGCAACCTATGAGAAATGATTTTCCTGTGCTTGTTGTTCCTTGAATTATCATTTGTAGAGAAATGCCTTCATCTTCATTTTGTGATACTATTAAGTAATCTATTATAGTCCTAAAGCACTTACTCTGCTTCAAGCCAAACTTCTTCAAATCAAAGGTAGCATAGTTAGTATTAATGATCATTGTAGATCCTGATGCTCTGCAATTGGAAACAAAAGTTGTTGCATACTTAGCAAAATCTTCGACAATATAATCTTTTGACCAAGTATACAACCTATCTAAATTCCTACAACCCAGCATGTCCAACGCTATCTTCTAAAAATAACAAGATGTCAAAAGATAATGATTAAGAATTTCAAAATCATACTCATCATGATCTTGCACCTAGGATGAGATCTCAAAATACTAGCATTCTTCTTCCAATGCATGGTTAAAATCTTCTTAAAAATCATAGCTCTCATATTCATAGTTGTGATGAATAGAAAGTCATTTTGATTCTACCTCTACATCATTCCTTCCAATATCTCTTTTAACATCCCTAAAAGGGTAGTATAGTAGTAACATAGCCCAACAATAGTCCATCCATCTATCCTCTCCTTGCCTAGGAGGAATGGAAAACCTTGGATACATTCTTACAATTGGCTTTGATTCTCTTAGTCTCCATGTAGGTGTTTTCCTATTTATTAAATTGCAACTATATTTTTGAACTTCAAATAATGATACACCTTCCATATGTAGAGCTCTTCCTTGGTATGCATTAATAATTGCAGTATAATTTTCTTCATCATCATTTTCTTCTAGATTTAAACAATTCTCTTGGAGATTTCCTAAGATACATTCAAAGTGTGGAACGCTTGAGTACATTCAACCAAAGGAAGTTCATACAGCATATGAAAAACCTCCATTGCCCCTATATCTTTGTCTACAGTAGCATCCATCATGAGTCCTTTGTAAACAGAGATGGCATCATCTAAAAGATTTCTAGACTCACTAATTTGCAGCAACATTTCATGAAATGACTGAAACTTTTTCTCTAACTTGGCCGTATACTTTACAATGTACTTTATGACAACATACTTATCTAATATAAGCTAAAAACTTATATTTTCCCTCCATGTCTGCAAGACTATTCTATTATGAACATTGAGTCTAGAATCATTTCTTCAAGTAATATAACTTATCTCATTACTATTAGTTGAACCTGTAGACAAGCTTTATTCTTGACATAGCAACCCTAGCACATTATACCTATATATTAAAAATGAATAATAAGATATGAAAATATTCATGCATATTGAAACACCACCAAGAAAGTGCATGTTGTAACCTTTTTGACATTGTAACTTTCACCCCATGAAACCCAAGGCTAAAATTTCATTATAAAATATGGAGATTGTAATCCATCAAATGCAATTTCATATACCATAACTTTTGGGATTGAAAAAAATGTCTCACAAGCGGTCATAGCCTTAATCCCCAAGTGAAAAAAGTCATATTATGTCTATATTTTGACTGGGGGTAAAAAATTCCTTCTAGACTACCAAAATTGGCATTTTCATGGGTTTNGCTATGCTAGAGTCACCTATGCTCAATGTTGGGGGATTTAACTTCACTTATGGTCAACGTTGGGGTTTTAGCTCCTGAAGCCTCAACATGGCCCCTACAACCTTAGCATGGCTCATCCAACCCCAACATTGCTCTAGAAGTTCAGTAGCCCAAGCATTGTTGCAGAAGTTCAATAGCCTCAGCACAACTCCTAAAGCCTCAATGTGGCTCTTGCAACCTCAACATGGCTCATGCAATCCCAATGTGGCACATGCAACCCAAACATTATTCTAGAAGTGTAGTAGCCCTAGCATGGCTCCAATAGCCTTAGCATTGTTCCTATAGCTCAATGTTGTTCCTACAACTCAGTGTTGCTCCCATAGCTAAACGTTGCTCCTACAACCCCAGCATGGCTCCAGCAGCCTCAGTGTGGCTTCAATAGCCTCGAAATTACTCTTTCAACCTAGTGTTTCTCCTATAGCTCATCATTGTTCCTATACCTCTTGCATTGCTCTTACAAGCCTAACATTGCTCCTGCAACCCTAGGATTGCTCCTAAAAGGCCAGCATGGATGGAAGAAGCCAATGTGGGTGAAAGTTTCATTTATTATATTTAGTAACTAGAATGGTTTTGGTACCTTGGGGGTATCAAAATTTATTATAAATAAAAACCATACTAGATTTTAATACCTGCTACACCTTCACGTGACATTAATCTGTTAGCAATTAGGACAGAAATTTGTAGCTGAAATTATGGTCATAAAACCTATATAAACCAAGCTTGAGCACCATGAATGGGTTCTGCCACTTTGACATTCTAAAGCTTTGAAAACTTAGTGCAAACATAAGGCTTTTAGAGAATTTTTTTTCAACATGGAACCTACAACCATTTTGATCATTTTTCAACATTAAAGATCATGTGAAATTTTTTGGCAATGTTAAGCTACCTGGGCATCAAGACTTCTAGTGTAGCTCTTTTCTTGTGGCCCAAAATCCCTCACACATCTTACCTCCTATACCACCAATGTCGTAGATATGGTGAAAGAAATAGCAAGGTGTTGTAATTTTATGAGTTGTGAAGCACCCGAATCATGGAGCTAACTATGATATTCAAGGCTATTGGCTTCAACAGACTCCAAACACCCACTAAACTAATCCCTTTGCATCCTCAACATCATTTTTACATGTTCTAAACTTTCTTTATTTCATTATAATAAATTTTATAGTTCCATTTATTGTGCAAGTTAGTGTAGATTTATTTTATTCTATGCATTTATTTTAAGCCAGATCTACATTACATTTTATTTTGATTACCTATTTACACTTTATAAGTCCTTGGGTGATCGAGAATATCATCCAGGGCACCTTGGATTCCCTTTCTCAAAGGCCCGTAATATTTAGGATTAAAGTTATTCTACCTAGGATTTTCAATTTTCTAGCAACTGAAGTTTCCAGTCACCACAGTTTTCTGGCACTAAAAGGAGGACATTCGTACAAGTTCTACATTCAATCCTATTTTCCATTTCAATAACAATTTTTTTGCTAATTGGAAACTTTGAATTTACATAAAATATATTTAAACTTTGATAAATTTTTTTCCTACAAGAGAAACCAACATTGCAACCCATCTCCTTGTCACAAAAACCCAGTGTTGAGGTTGCAAGTAGTTTAGGTTATAGAAAATTTTTTATAGCAATTGCTAGACTTTTCAAGGACAGCGTGGTTACCAGTCAACATTGCCTTTGTGTGTTCCAAAGGCCAACGTTGCTCTACCACAACCACTCAAACCCCCCTATTGTGAAATTTTCTAGCAAAGCCCGCATTGGTTCTTCTCCAACCATCAACATAGCCAAAAAGAAAACCAAATTTTACGTTCACATTTTCAAATGCAAACATTGTTTTGGCCAAGAGGGGGAACCCCAGCATAGTGCAAGTGGGTAAAAGAATTATTGATTACTTACCCCCCTCTAGCATAGCCCCTATTAGCAAAGCCAGCATAGCTATATTTTCCAACACAAAATTGTCACATTTTCTCAAGTGTAGGGTATAGCCTTGTCACTAAAACCTACATTGCACTAACAATTGTAGTTTCCACCATTTTTTAGCTATGCCCCTTTTTGCACCTTGGGCAATTCTAATTGTTGGAATTTTGGTTTAATTTATTAAAAATTAAATCAAACAAACCCCACGCCCCCCTCCCCCCTCCTTTCCTCCTTTAACAAACTACCTAGTGTAGTTTCCATAAAAGGAAAATACACAAACACTCCTTTAAAAGGAAAACCAAAAACTTACTATTTTTATCACCAACATTTTTTCTTTTTGGAAAAATACTAACATATCTTTCCAAAACCCAACATATTACAAATAGCCATCTTTTCCCTATTTAAATTTTCACAACAACTACTAGACTTTTCAAAGACTAGCTTAGCTTTTGTTGGCCCAGCTTGGTTTTGTTGATACCAGTTCATGCATGTTCGCAAATGAATCATGCTACCAATAGACCTTGCATACATGCCATCCAGCCAAGATGTAGCTTGCATCCTCTACGGTCATAGAACAAAGATAATCACTACGATAAAGGGGTAGGAATCCATCTTTCATGGTGATTAATGAGGAGTTCTACAACTTCCTCTATGCCAAAATACAAGCTAGTCTCTTGATATCACACTCCAAATCTAAAGCTAAGCACTAATTTGAAATAATACATTGGGATGGGAAAGAGTACATCCCATCACCATATGAAAAAATCCCCCTTACCAATCTCTATGCCCACATGCTCATACAACTAATAGATGTTGATGAGTTTAGTGAGGAAATTAGCTTGAAGGGTCACTAAGAGGAATAAGATGAGTTCAAGGCAAAGCAAAAGCTAGACACATTTATCAAAAACCTTCCCCAATAGTCAACTCCCCAAGCAACCACCTCTAGCATTGTACCCCTGCTATCCTCCATAGGACAAGTACCTCAATCCCCTCCTGCCTATCCCACCATGTTTGGGCCAACACCTGTCATGGTTTCATACCAATCCTAACCTATTTCCCAACCTACCTCACTTATTCTTATCAATGCCCTTTACAATACAACCTCACTCAGTTCACCCAACCCCGGTGATGTCTTCCTCACTACCTCCCTTTGTCATACCAGTGGGATCCTCATCAAGACCCCAAGCAACATAGGCCTTTCGTACTCTCTTTGCTCCCTTCATACCACATGTCTCAACTCAAAACTTCTTCTCCTTATTTAACCCACCTACGATCATGGTCTCATGACCTCTTTCCTCTATGTCAACGTCAATTATACAACCTCAAGCCCTACAACTTCCTCCTCAACTATCAACACAAATACTGTAGCCCACGAGGATTCCCAAAGGCTTGGATCAAGCCTTGCAAATGATCCAAGACCTTACCAAAGAGCTATGAAAACTCAAGGCTGATACAACTTAGATGGTCAAGGTTCTAGACTTTTTACCAAGATGATCCTATAAGCCCTACTATGCTTCAAATAACCTTACTTGTGGGTATGCCCATACGAAACTTCATCAAATACAATTGTGAAGGGGATCTCAACACACATCTAGTCATATTTTAGTCTGAGTAACTCTTTTTGCAAGCTTGGCTACATACGATACTGCGTATTTTCCCCAGGTCCCTTAGGGGTAAATCTCTAGATTAGTATCAAATCTTGCCTAGGGATTCCATCTCTTCACTTGAGAACTTAATAAACCAATTTTTCAACCACTTCAAATACAACTTAAAGTCAAATTCCACATTGGATCAACTAAGGAAGGTGAAGTAGGAGCCACTTGAACTAGTTAAAATGTTCATTCAAAGGTGGAACTTAACACTTAACGAGATTCTAGAGCCTATTGTTGAAACTCACCTCTTGGCTATCTATAAGGAAGTAGTAAATGACTTTATCAAGTCTAAGCTTTATCACTTGGAGCCCTAATCACTAAGCCAAGCCTTCTCACAAACTAAGAATATCAAGGAGGTAGCTAAGGCTAGTAATGATCTAGCCTATGTGGCATATAAAAACCAATATGCAAGGAGGGGTAGAGATAAAACTAAGCAAGAACATACAACTATGGCAGCAATAATAAAAGAGTCAAAACAAAGAGAGAGGTGGGGGTCACTACCCTATAACACATCTTCTAACGCATCACAACCATCCACTTCCTATGCCCAAATTCAACCAAGACCAAACTTTGGATAGAAGGATATGTCTAAGTGCACAAGATTGCCTATGAAGCCCTCTAAGCTTTTAGAGTAGTTGCTTAAAGACAATTGTATATGACAGAAGAAACTATCTAAAGAAGCTCGTAAGAGGCATAATCATCTCTCTGACATAGCTAGGGATCCAAAAATAGTGACCAAAAAGATGATCTAAAGCTACTAAAGTACTTCAAACAAGGTAGGTATTTCCATTATCATCAAATGGCTAGACAGGACACCAATTTTTGCCTAGCATTAAAGGATGACCTCCAAAAGATGATTGATAGTGGAGAGCTGTTGTTGAATGAGCTAAACTCTTCAAGTGTCAATAAAAAATCCTATATTGTAGCTTCATTCACAAAAACCAAATGGTCTAATCCTCCTAAGAAGTCATTTGTCATCAAAGTACCATTGCAACTACAAAACAAACCTAGAGAGCCCTTTGTCATACAAGCATCACCTCCTTTAGCTCCTAAGAAGCCTTTCATTGTACATGTCCCCCCTTCAATGACATCAACTTCATAGCCTAAATCATGAGATGCTAATCCTTCAAAGCCTAAGAAACCATTCGTTATATTGGTTCCTCCACCTTTGATAAGTAAAACTACGACAACTTGTGATCAAAGCTCATCCATAACGATCCACAACTTAGAGGTTAGTAAGAAACCATCATCATAACAGTGATAGAATCAATCTATTACCAAACCAAAAATGAAGTCCACTGAAGATAACCAATGAAAAAAGACTTTGAAACAACCTACACCAATACCAACTACATCCATGAACAAGGGACCTAAGCCATATACATCGAAACCTAAGCCACAAACTCTAGGAAGAATGGAGGAAGTTAAAACCACTAAGGTCAAAAGATTTCACACCAAGGAAAAGAATTTCCTCACAACAATGGAGCAAGTTAAATAGTCATTAAAGTAAAAGAACATGTCACCAAACTTGTACAACTTGGGAAACAATTTCCTCACAACAATGGAGCAAGTCAAATAGTCATTAAAGCAAAAGAACGCATCACCAAACTTATACAACTTGGTCATCACCTCTCATGCACATAGGAATGCACTAGCTCAAGTATTAACCTCTATCCCTATGAGTAGAGACATCCCCACCAACAAAGAATCAATCCACTCTATCATTGAGCAAGCTTCACTTAGGGAAAATGGGCATTAGTCCATGCTCAACTTCCATGATAGAAAGGTAAAGATTCACTTTCAAAATGAAGAGGTGCTATACACCCATCTTCTCATCACTATATGTGTTAGTAGATACAAGATTCATTGTGTTCATGTAGATGATGGGGTAGCAACCAACTTGGTACCATTTTCTGTTATTGAAAAGCTAGGGCTAACTAAGAATATCCAAGAAACCACTACTCTAGTGCTCAAGTCATTTAATGGATGAAAAGTAGCAATGCAAGGTTCCATCTCCTTGGGTTTCATAGTCAGTGAGCAATTCCCTACATCCACTAACTTCCTAGTAGTCAAAGAGATACTCAATTTTATCTTGATCCTAGGAAGGCCATGGTTAGCAAAGCTTTAGGAAATTTCATCTCATATACACTATAATGAATCATGTTTTTATGTGTGCTCCAATGTCAGGTATCTAATGTTAGAGCCAAGATGTGATGTCGAGTATCCGATGTCATAGGATACATGCTAGTCTATAAATATAATGCTTGAGCTCATGATTTCCAGTTAGTTTTCATATCAGTTTTCAGACAAAGTAGCAAAGCTCTTGTAGTTTATTTTTTCTAGAGTCAAAATATTTTCCAAGTGCTTGTAGTAGGAGTCTAAGTATGTACGAATATTTATTCAAACACTGATGTATCTGAGCGCAATAGTGTGACAGGAATCAAAATGAACTCTTTTGACAATCCTTGCAGCACTAAGAATAGATTAATGTTTCCTTTAATGCACTTTACTTTAATGCATTTCAATTAAGCAATTAATTTTTAGTTATTAATGAACACAAGCACAACCACTTCGAGCATACATATAGTGCTTGGTAACCTAGCAATGCTTAACGTTTGGTAGCCCAATAGCGCTATATGTGCTTAAGATGTATCCAGGAAAGTGGGACGGGTAGTTGTATTAGGCTAGCTAGGTAATAGATGAATTAGATCTTAAATTACTTTACCTTTCATTCTTGTTGTAGGAAATTAAACTTATAAAACATAAAATAATAAAAATCATATGCCTCACTTTGGACTAAACCATATGTGACAAAGATACCACTAGTCCAAGTGGGATGATAGCCAACTATGATCAAGGCATAGCAATCTAGATGCCACTATTCCCATCCATGGAATTTGACCGAATCATGTGTGAATGCTTGTGATTTGTATGGTTGGGCATAGGTGTACCTCACCACTCATCATTGGCACTATTATCAAGGATGGTGCTAGTTATCTAGATTAGTGATATTATACATTATCACTGTAAAGGTATTAATGATATATCTTTTAGAAAATATTAAATCACACACACTATAAACCAACAACAATGTCTTTCCCACATGAAAGTGAAAATGCACTATATAGAGAACACATTCATTGGAGAACTAATGAGATATACAATGAAGAGAATTGGAGTGACCAACCGTATGCAGGGGTTTCTTATGATCATGACCACCTTGATGATGCACAAAGAATACATTCACCTAAGGCAGACAATCTTGGAGGAGATGATGTAAGTCCTAAACTAGGGGAGGCCTCTAGGCCTAAGACCTCCTCAAAACCCAAAAATGATAAATCAAAGGACCCCAAAGAACACCATAGAATCCATGGCAATTCTTCTAGTTCCTCATCTTCCTCTATCCCTTCAACGTCTAGTTCTAATGAAGATGAACATAGGCATAGAGATAGAGCTCCACTAAAGGGTCAAACTGAAAATCAAAATTGAACCCACGGGAAAAGTCAAAGGTATCATCATGAACATAGACAACATCCTCACTATCTAATGAATGGAGATAGAAATTTCTCTCACAACCTGTCTAATGACGATGAACCCTTGTTGGCCACTAAGAGCCTAATACAAATCATAGAGGCCATTAAGATATCTTGCAGACATCGTAAAAAGAGTTTCCTACCCAAGCTTGATATGAACAACATTCCTACATTTTTAAGAGTCTATGATTCAGATCTGCAACATCATTTACAAGCCTTCTGTAATGCCTACGCTTTCTACAACATTGAAAGTGGGTGGCAAAAGCTTAAGCTCTTTTCTAGGACACTAATTGATAGAGCCAAAGTGTGGTATAGATCGTTGAGACCAAATTCAATCCAATGATGGTCCACAATGCTAGAGCTATTCAACAAGAACTACCAAACCTATGCAAGAGTGTCCAACATAAGGAGACAGATCCAAGAGTGGAAGTAAGAACAAAATGAACCCTTGGACATGTCCTTAGATAGATATTATGCCTTACTAAATAGATGCCCAGGCCATGGTTTCTCCAAGGAAAGGCAACTTTTCCACATCATAGATGGGCTTCATAATGAAACAAGGGAGATCCTTGGGATGTATGCCCCAGGGTAATTACACAAGCTCCAAGCCCATCAAATCAAAGAGCTAATCAAGTGTGTGGAAAAATAAGAAGGAGAGATATCCAAATGGAAGAATTTTGAAAAATATCAATGGGACCCAACTCTTCAATAGAAGGAGGTTCAAATCTATGGTAATGAGAACAAAACCGCTCTCGATAAGGTGGTCCTGCAACAAACCTTTGTTGATACAAGAGTCTATTGATGAATTGAAAGAAAAGTTTAATAGGATGTCCAAATGGATATATGAAAATTTTACAACTCTCATTGAGATGATCAAGGAGAGTATTATGCAAAATAAGCCAGACAATCATAATAAACAAAGGATACAGAACCAAGAAATAGCGAGGAACACTTTTCAGCAAACAAGAAAAATGGCTAAAGGAAGTGAGGCTATAGACTCAACCATAGACAAAGATAATGGATGTGACATATGCATATATGACCATTCGAAGGGCCATTTCCCAGTCTTATTGCATCTATAGGAGCATTGGGCATGTGCCTTAATCTGAAGTTTGTGCAAAAGCACATGCTCATGAGATTTCATCTCCCACAAGGTAATTATAGATAGTCCCATAATAGATCATACCATCCTAGGGGGACTTATTACCAGCCTTAACATGGTCATCAACTGTAGTGGAAACAACCACAATCATGGGGGAGGCCACCACCAAATTAGCCCTATCCACCGAAACTACACTGATATTATGTTTAACACCCTATTTCTCCAACTAGTTCTACATCCTCTACTTCGAATCTCCACTACCACTCTCTCAAGTACCATCAACCCATGACATCCCTTGAGGGATCACCACCTTGCACCTCTTACCATTCATCCTACCCTCAATATTCTCACACTCCACCTCATTATATGCCATTTCCAACAACACAGGAAGGGTTGACACCACAATATCAACAAATGAATGCCACTTGTGCTGCAAATGTGCAAAAACATGCTGACACCAATGGATCTCAACAACCATGTAGGAAACATCCCTTCTAGAGGAAAGGTCATAGGACAAATTAGACCACACATGGACCCACCATATCATTTGACCTAGCACAAGGCCAATTTGGTGCACCATCTTCCTTGTCTCAACCAACATCCTCTGATCATACACAAGGACCACCATCCATCAATACTTCAATCCCAAATCCAAATAATGAATCTAACAAGGTGGGGAGACAAATAAATCCATGCATACTATATCATGATCAAGGGTGCAATCATGGGCTAGACATCCATAATGTTAACACACCTCATACCCTGACCAACCATACATTTAACCATCAAGTGTATGACCAACAATTTTTCTACCCAACCACCACACCACAAACAGACACCCAATGGTTGGGGCATGAATGGTTGCCAATGTTTCATACATGCATGGATACTATTTATCCACTTATTAATCCTTGTCATAGCCAAATGTTTAGTCATGGGGGTCACCCCCATTCTAATCTTTAGGATTCTTAAGTGTTTTTCAACTTTTTCTTTTACACATTTTTTGTTTTACAACTTTCTATTTTACACATTATTTATTTTACATCTTCTTGTTTTCATGTTATTAATCTTTTCTAATTTTTGTTTTACACCATCATTAGTACATTTGCTATTTCTTGAAAATTTTACACTTTCTTTTATATTTTCTTTTATTTTACTTTGGTGTGATTTTCTAACTTTTTGTTAATAAGTGCCAGGTACAATGGTAATGTGTTACTTGATGGCGGTATGTACTATTTTGTTATTTGATTGTTGGTGTCTAGATTCCTGCATTGATTTTTGTTAGGGATAATTAGGACATGGTTTCTTTTTGATGCAATAAGCAATGAGTCCACAACATCCACCCATCCAAAAACTCTATGGTTTTCCTTGTTCTAGAAACGTGCAAACCCTTTTTCACGAACAAAACTTTAACAAATTTTTGATTTTGGTAGTTTCTGGAATTGGCAAGGATTCAAAGGTTTGAACAAGGTGTGACTTCAAGGGGATTCAATATTCTATGTGCCTTTCTGTTTGCCTAGGTGCATGTGTGTTTTCATGGATTTCTTACCATTTTGTGTTGACCAATAAAGGAAGTTGAATAATTCTTTGCATGGTGTGGTTCTCATCACAAAAAAATTATGGAATTCAAAGCACATCCCTTAGACAAAATAAACACATACATCTTTGCATGGTGTGGTTTCTATTTTTTTTAAAAAAAAGATGGGAATTCAAAGCACACCCCTTAGACAAAATAAATGGGCTATAAGCACTAGTTATGGGACTAGAAAGACATGTTACCCATGCCTAAAGGTCCCCTATAACTAAGGTCCTTCCTCACTTCCTACTTCTCTTTTCTTCTTTAATAAGGAACACTGGTTGTTTTGTGGGAGCACTCGTGTGTCTCAGGGGGATGAACTAGACTTAGAAGGACAATGCGAAGTCATTGAACAAGGTTGGTTTTGGTCTAGACTAATGATGAATTTTATCAAAGTCATTTAACCATAAAATCCACAAGGGACTTCATGTGACCTTAATTAGGAACTCCATTCCACTCTCTCTCATCCATCTATGCTTTCCATGTCTCACCTCACTGCTGGTTTCATGTTCTTGTTTGATGTCCTGGTTTGATGTGTTGGAATTCTTAGGTAGTTTCTTCCAAGTTCTTGTACTTAACCTTTTGTAGCCATTAATCATCCACAGAGCCCATGGACTCTTTAGTTTGAAGTTATGCAAGGGAATAAAAGGCCTACACCTGCTTTGGGGAGGACCCACTTGCATATCTTTTGATTGGGTTATTTAAGTTCTTACCCTTAGACACTCTTAGAGTCAAATCCTTTTATTTACCTCATCAATGACATCCAATTCTGCACATCTTCATAACATTTTTCAGTAAACTTTTCTTTTGATTATTGTGAATTCTTACACCTTGTTCAAATATTCACTTGTGTCGAACTTTTTCAAATGTAATGGACCGCTTATCTATTTTACCCTATTTGTCAGCCTTCCTGCTAACATGACTAAAGAAATCAATCTACCACAATCATAACCTAGCCAAGTGTAACCACTAAGAAGACAAGGCATTTAACAACTATGTGTTACACATTGCATACTAATTCACAATTCTATTGTGATTGTAATGGGGAGCATGGACTAGAAGCGGGACTATCTTCATTAAGGATGATGTGGCAATACCACACGATGAGGCCCGTTCATGATCGTTGGATCTTCTCTCTCACTCTTTAGCTACCAAGAGGTGTTGGATGTTAGCTTTATCTAGGGTGTTCACTTTTCTTATCATGAACACCCAATTTTGTAAAGGTTGTAACTCTATACACTTGGGCACTCAGAGTCTATCTATTCCATCTGAGTTAGTTTGTATGTTAGTCAATAATCCCATACCTACCTAATGTTTTGCAAGGAACTTGTTCCTCCTCTTCTTCACTCAAGGACGAGTTTTCATTCAGTTATGGGGGGTATGATGAATCATGTTTTTGTATGTGCTCCAACATTGGATATCCAACGTCGGAGCCAAGATGTGATGTTGGGTATCTAATGTGGCAGAATATACGCTAGCCTATAAATATAGTGCTTGGGCTCATGATTTTTAGTTAGTTTTCATATCAATTCTCAATTAGAGTAGCGAAGCTCTTGCATTTTGTTTTCTCTAGAGTTAGAATATTTTCTAAGTGCCCACAGCAACAATCTAAGTGTGTATGGATCTTTGTTCAAACACTGATGTACCTAAGCATAGCAGTGTGACGAGAATAAAAACGAACTCTTTTGACAATCCTTGTAGCACTAAGAATAGATTAATGTTTTCTTTAATGCACTTTAATTTAATGCATTTCAATTAAGCAATTAATTTCCAGTTGTTAATGAACACAAGCATGACCACTCCAAGCATACATATAGTGCTTGGTAACCCAACAATGCTTAACATTTGGTAACCTAGCAATGCTATATGTGTTTAGGAAAGTGGGATAGGTAGTTGTGTTAGGCTAGCTAGGTAGTAGATGAATTAGATCTTAAATTACTTTACCTTTCATTCTTGTTGTAGGTGATTAAACTTATAAAACATAAAATAATAAAAATCATATGGCTCACTCTAGACTAAACCATACATGATAAAGCTACCACTAGTCCAAGTGGGAAGATAGTGAACTGCGATCAAGGCATAGTGATCTAGATGCCATAACTAGTCCCATCCACAGAATTTGATCGGATCATGTGTGAATGCTTGTGATTCGTATGGTTGAGCATAGGGGTACCTCACTACTCATCACACTAGGAGATCCATTTGCCATATGAGGAAGGGAAAATTGTGATCCCTAAGGACAATTTGTCGATACCATCAATTAACTATGTTAACATTGACTGAGGTTCAGAGGTGGAGTTTCAAGAGGAGACACCCAACACTCAAGCTAGGGCCAGTAACAAGAGTAAAACCAACAATGAGAACAACTACAATGCTAGCAACACCAATTCTAAGATGCTAAACAATCAACAAGAGTACCTATCAATTGCCATTTTTAATAAAAAAAAATGGTGAAACTAGGATCACACAAGAAAAGCCCATCGATCTATCAAAGATCAAGCAACAACTTCGTAGTAAATATCTTATCCCTTCTTTGGTTAATGACCATTGGTTTACTTTTGCAACATTATATCATGTTGCATTGTTGGTTTTATCCTTGTATGCTCCTTCAAGATTATCCCATACTTGCTAGACAACGTATAGACTATGGACCACTAAGGCCAAAGATTGGCACTATGGCCTGCTAAGGCCTAAAACTAGCAACCTTATGGCCTACCAAGGCTTAAAACTAGTGAGCATAACAAACTATTCTTTGTCCCTATATCAATATCATAGCTACTCTACTTGATAGCATTGTTTGTGAGTTTTACTTATATGCATGTACTTTGCTTTACAATTATCACAACAACATATTTTTATTTACATTTTGCTTTAAAGCAAAAATAGTAGTTGTACTCACATTGTGTGATAATAATCAAAGAATACCATCCATATGTCTATGGCCATAGTTGCACTATGCAACATACAACAACTTGAAAAATACACGGTCTTTATGGCCTCTGTATTCAATAAAAACAACGATAAAAAAAAAGAAAAGCATAGCAATGTGTAACTCTTCTCATAGTAGTCAAAGTTGAGCCATATGTGGGGGTGGGGTGGGGGGTAGGAAAGGTCATCATCTACATCATAGTCAATCACCATCATAGCCTGTGAGGCTTGTAGACATCAAAACATGTAACCAGTTAGTGGCCATTATAACAAGAAAGCCCAATTACAAAACTCAAGATTCTACCTTAAAAAGAAAATAAAACCTGAACATGATATAGGTTCTGAATTGCCTAAAGTCTCGATGGACAACCTCCATCCGTAGCAGTAGATGTTGGAAGGTAATTTCCACATTTGGAAAGAGAAGGCTTTTCTGCTTTAAATGGTAGAACTGGATCTGCTGGGCAACCAAATAAAGTTTCATGTATGGCCATACTTGGCAACTGGCTTTGTGGGCGGTTTATGAAAGGTGACAACTGCCACCATGAAGAGACAGAATGCCAGAGAGAAGCGTTTTTGTACACTATATACCAAGTAAAGGTATGTGAGCACAGTAGACACGGTAAGAGTTGTGGCAAATGTGTTGAGATATTTGATCACCACTGCAAGTGGATTAACAATTGCGTTGGGATTGAAATTTTTTTTTTCACTTGTAGCACTAATAATCACAACCCTAGCGCTGCTCGTTTTTTAATGGGGGGTTACAATTGCTGTTATGGTTCTGTGCTTTATCTATGAAGAAGAAATCAAAAGATGAATAGAAGACCATTCTGGTAATAGTTTTTCACGAGTTGTTTTTATTATCATATTGTTACTTTCTGCACTGGCTTCAATGGCCCCGTTATTTCCACTATTTGAGCTTATCATGTTTCACACCATTTTGATCCGGAAGGGTTTGATAACATAAGATTACATTTTGGCAATGAGGAACCAAGATGAGCCGCAAGATGATAACTTGATGGGATATTAACAAGTTCTAGATTCTCCAGATGAAGCACCCTTATCTCCATCAAATTCTGAAAGCACGTCCAATACAACTGGCCATCTCACCGGGTTGTGCATTATCATACTTCGGATTTGGTAATAGATAATCAGTCAAACCTAAAATCCAACAAACTACCGCGAATTAGGAAACCGGCACAATGATGCCTTAGAGACAAGGATGAATCCTTTGAAAAAGAACAATGAGCAAAAAGAGTGCAGAAACCGATCAACATGACAACACGATGGTGCTGAGCACTTCAACTTCGGAACAGAATCCCATGTCACCATCCACACTTCTTCCCTGGGATTGGGTAAAACTGTAGGAGTCACAGGATCTGTACAATGCAAGGGTGGGTCCGAAAACCTTACTGCTGATTATAAATCTGCATCGTCAACATAAGAATTTTTTAAAAAAAGAATACTTAAAGTTAGCAATTGGTTTATAAAATTGTGGAGTTGCTTCCTCACTAACGTGTTTATTTACAACAGTTTGTTTATGTTAGAGCGATGACAGTTTTGCAGACTTTGAGTGAGATATGAAAATGCCATCAAAGCGCAGTCAAGCCGTGGGTGGTTCATCACCGCCAAACTTTGGCATTTTGTGCTATGTTACTCTTCTCTACTGCCAGTGCAAGGGCACTAATATCCAACAATTACGCGAAGTACGATAGAAGCACCTGCTGATCTTTCAACTTATGCCTCTTTTGTTTTGTCTTGTCATGGAGAGGGAGGACCACGGATAAAGTTGGCAGGACACATTGCTTTTCAGTGGCCTTTTTATCCTTTGGGTATATATTTGAAGAAAAGTGCCTGTAAATGAAAGGCCTAGCTTTTAAGTTTTATCAAAATACGTAAAATTTAAAGTATAATATAATACTTCTTACAATAAATCAAAAGTATTAGATTTAATCTTTGTTATCCAGGTCCTATTCTTAAGGCTCCAGGATGAACAGTTAAGTTTACTTTATATAAATGCTAAGTATCTTTAGAAGATAATTAATAATTTTTCATTCGTTAAAATAAACACCTTGAAACGAGAAAGATAATTGCCGTTATAAATTGCCCTTCAAGTAAAATGTACAGTTGATCCCGTATATACGGTCAAGCTTGGAAATGGAAATATACGGTCAAGTTTGGAAATGGAAATGGACAATGGGGAAGTGAACCAGGCTTGGAAATGGAAATATACGGTCAAGTTGCCCGTAGATAGGGTCCCAGAGCATATTGCACGGTTTATTTTTGCAGAATAAAATAACTTCATACAGGCAGAGGGTGGCTACTTTGCTATATATGTAGGCACGCTGGGACGAAATCTGAAATCTGATATTGCAGCACTTCCATGATTTACGCCGTGATTTACACCAAACTTATGAAAAGACATCCAAAAAAGACGCCAATGTCAAGTGGAAATGTGAGTGCTGTAACCAGGCAGGCTTGTCAAGACCAAATTTTGTCTCGTCTATGTTCGCTGCAGCCTGCATTTCAACATTTCAGCCTACACAAACGGAACGACATGAAAAGAAACACACACAAAAAGTACCTGCGTTATTGACGTTGTTGGTCGGCCGTTCCTTGCTTCCCTGCTTTCCTTCATTATCAACGTTTTTAATTAACGGTTTAGAAGGCTCTTCCCTCCCTATTTAAGCCGCTTCGATGCATGTAAGGGCATATCCCAGCTTTTATTAGATGGCTTCTGTGGGCAAACTTCTTCCGTGGTTCTTTTGTAATATTTGTTTGAGTGGCTTCATGTTTCAGGGAGCATTGACTGATAACTCATTTGTAACGTTGGATCCAACTAAAAATATTTTTACAGGATCAACCAAGGTAATATGCCAATTTTCTTTCTATTCTTTTCAGGGTTTCTTAACTCATTTCATAGAGCACTTCTATGGAATTATTGGTTCACGTTTGTGCGTTTGTAGGATTACAAAATTTTTATTTGGGAAGATTTCGTTTATTTATATTTCTGCGCTATTTCACATCGTCTGATAACTGTAATTTAGATACATGAAGCTACCGTAGCGGGTCAACAAGTTGAGCAATATGCAGGCAGCGGGAACTCGAGGAGGAGCATGAAACAAGTTTCAACTGATGCTACTGATATAATTGATTATGCTCCTGCATATCATGGTTTCCCTCCCTATTATGATCCCACCGATATAATTGATTATATTCCTCCACGTACCCATCCTCCTCACAATCATCACGGTTCTACTCCACATGTTGGTCATTCTAAGAAGAAGTTGTTAAGCGGTTGAAACCGCAGTCATGATAAATGATTTTTAGTAAACTCATGTATTAATTAATAATACTGTATAATTTTAAAGTTTGAGGTTCTGCATGCATGTTACCGAATAAATACCATCGTCAATTTCAAATACTGTCTTACTCTTCCTCGCGGAGATGAATTACCATTTAGCAATTTCTCTGTATCGAGTTACAGTCGTTACTGGTGCCTCCCTGCGCCTTGACTTGCCTGTTTTTGCACTTTAAGAGCATACTAACAAGGTGTGAACTTGACGGGTATGGTTCCCTGTCATCGGGCAATCAAGTTTATCACCCTTTGTTAAACAAGTAATTAAAATATTGCACATTTCACATGATCATGTAATTATATACAATGATGATTTTTAGCAAACTCCATGTTGATCATGTAATTATATACAATGATGATTTTTAGCAAACTCCATGTTGATCATGTAATTATATACAATGATGATTTTTAGCAAACTCCATGTTGTTGGAACAACGTTAGGATGATGATGATATAACAATATACAAATATACTTTCAATTACTAAATAAAATTTATTGAAAATTAAATTTTTACATATTATGAATCTATATATTATTCTACATTTTCAAAACAATTTTTCTAAAATATAACAATAATAATGTTGTAAAACCATATCATGATAATTGATAGTTTATCTTTTTACAACTTTATGAAATGATCACATTTAAAGTATAATTTTTTAACAAAAATTATCTCAACTGTCCTTCTTTGTCTTTTTTTCTAGCACCAATGAGAAGTCTCTTGTACAAGAAGAAAGATCTTTTATAGAAAATACAATAAATAAATATAACTTAAAATGAAAATTTAAACTACTACTTATATAAACAATTTACTAAGAAGTTAAATTAAAACCAAAATACATTACCAAATATTTTAAGATAAATCAGCATCTTCTTTGTTTTGCTAAATGCCACATCTTATAAATTTTTTCCCAATCTACATTAGTAACAATAGGTACTAATAGTGAAACCCACATTAATGCATCAAGAGTCTCTAAAAATAATTTTGATCTTTTTATATCTTTGATTATATTTGGTGTGGAAATCTCCTATTCACATGCGACTCTATTCATTACAAGAGCAAGCAACTTTTGCTTGCATAAGTGTGAAAATGATTTTTAAATCTCTACAATAAAAAAATACTTTCCAAGCCTCTTTCATCCAAAATCCATTATAAGAAAATGATATAAAGTATCAATAAATTGATACATCTTAGTTAAACATCCCATTTTATTTATGTTGTTTTTTTCAATGCTTTCAATATCTTTATTTTGTAATTTTTTTCAAAAAACTATCAAGTCGTAGATGAGAATATTTGTCTTTCTCTTCTCTATCGTTGAGATAGTGACAAGTATTAAAAAGCTTTACTGAATTAAAGAAGGATGCATCAAGATATATTCTATTTAGACAAGCAATCAACTTTTTAATAAACTTTTTAATCATTTCTTGACAAAATTTTGAACATGCATCCATTTACTCATGTACCATTTTTCCAATTTTGCTTCCAAACAATAGGTTATGAATACAACCATTTTTGTCTTGAATTTTAAATAACTCAATTTGAAAATACTCAAAATATTTAAAAGATAAATTATATCTTCAACCACTCAACTTAGTGTAGAAATTTTCTATGCAATGAATTAATAGTAGCATCAATTGTAGCTCCAAATGAAGGAGGACCAACAAACTATTATAGAAAAATTCTTTTTTAAGCTTATTCAACTCAAACAATGCATTAACCATCATATTCAAATAAAATAATATCAAAAAACTTCTTATGTTATCATAGCATACTTTGTTTTCTTTTTTCCCACATAGTTAAAATAATATATATAAGAATAACTAATCTTTTTAAGGCTTCTTCCTTAGAAAGCCACTTGATATCATGAATTTGTAAAGTCTGAAGAGTTTCTCATTACATTAAATTTTCTAATTCAATAAATACTGAATACCTTTTCAAAGATATTTCTACCCACTTGTATACTTTATTTGTCAACTAGTCAACAGCTAATAATTCTAGAAAATCTTTTGAAGAATCAACAATAGCTACAACTTCTCTATGAGCAATGCACTGAATACCTACTAAATTAGGTGCATCTTTTTTAAGCAAACTAACAAAACCATTCTTAGATTATGCACCAATTGTTGATATAGCAACTAATTTACATTTTCCCAAAGCTCTATATGCTATTAAAGTATTTATTGCACCATATATTGTGCTTCCTTTTTCATTTTTCATTTTTATTAATTTTACAAGTCCAAATTTAGTGATCTATTTTATTTTATTTTATTTTTCAAATCTAGGAAATTAGCATAAATAATGAGATGCTTCTCAAGAGTTCTATGTGTACTTTCATCAAGAAGTAACGAAATCACAAGACTACTTGCCATTTTTATCATTTGTAACTCTTCTAAATATGAAGAAATAGTCATAAAATTTTATGTCTTACCTTTGATTTATTTATAAATAATAATATTTATATTTAGACATATTTAGCATATTGAGAAGCATCAAATGAGAATAAAGAAACTCAAATTTCTAAATTGGAAGATCTTCTTTTGTAACTCAATATAAAAGTTACATAACAATTATAATTTTAAATTTTTTTGTGTTGATGCGTAAATTTTGGATGCACCAACACCGAAAAGAAAAACTTGTTTGAGGAGACTATTACCTAGGGCACCTCCCGTATGGGTATGAAAACCTAAGAATAGTCTCAGCTAGAGAGGGCTATGTGACGTTCCAGAAAAGTAAATTAAATTGAAAAGTTGGGAAAATTTAAATTGAATACTGTCTGGAAAATGTAGTAACCAACAAATTTTAAACCTTTCCTTGGTTATGAGAGCGATTACTCTAGCCATTACTCTAGCAGTTATTCTAATTATTAGAGTAGTTACTCTAGTAGTTACTCTAATTATTAGAGTGGTTACTCTAACAATTACTCTAGTAGTTATTCTAATTATTAAATTGGTTACTCTAGCTGTGAGAGATGTCCCAAGTGGTGGTTCTCTTGGGCTCTCCCCATGGTTCGAGGATCATGGAACACTCTGAGGTGCCCTCGGGTGGCTCTCAAGTGTTACAAAACCCACCCCGGCTTGGTGGTACCAAGCTAGCAATAGGACACCCTCTTGTTGCAACTCTCTTCTCTAAGTCCTCTTCCTTCCCTCTTCTCCGTGGAGAACTACATGGCCCTGATTCTACGATGGTCTAGATATGTAGGCAACCAAGACTGGATAGTTTTGGTGCGGTGCCATGCCACACCTTGTACCAGATTGTGAGGGATCTGAGGGTGAGGTACCTTCCCTTGTAGATGCATCGTCTCCCCTCCCATCGATGTGGTCTACAAGGTTGTGTGTGTGCTTGTTTGCTTGGTTCTCTTTTACTTGCACTTGTGAGAGGCTTGCTTGTTTGAGGCGTATCCCCCAGGTTTTCTACCCCAGATCCATTGGATCTTTGTGAATTCCTTAGGGTGCCAGGCAACATCGGGGAAATGTTGTTACAAATGGTATCAGAGCTGTATAGTTTCAGCTATTGGTAACATTTTTTTGATAAGTGGCTATTAGGGTTTGTGGTTTGTGAGGTTTCCAATAGAAACTAGCTAACCCCATTCTCAACTTTGGCTAACCACTCCCTTGGAGGGTGGCCTTGTGCTCTTTGGTGGTGTTACTCCATTGAGCTTGTTTGGTTAATGGTCCCTTCGGATTGATACCTAGGTGATCTAGGATCATATCCTTATGTGTTTTTGAAGAGTTTCTTGATGGCAATGTTCTTCACTCTTCATAAGGGGATAGATGAGAAATTGTGAGCAATTGATGTATGTTGCTCTCCCTAAGGATATAAACGATGGTGTTGTGGTGATGTCCTTCACTTGTTTACTTGTGGTTGGACTAGTTGTGATTGTATGCGATATGGTTGAGAGGAGTTCTACTGGCAACTCAAGAATTTTGTTGCTCAAGGAGCTCCCATCTCAGGTCTCCAGTGATTCATCTGGGATGAATCGGACCGAGTCTCTGCTTCGGTCTCCACCCAGATGACATGTTTTGAGTTGGCATTTGTTGAATCGTGCAGGATATGATATCCTTGGCACTCCCACTCACCCTAGATATAGTGAGTATGGAAAAATACAAATTGGGACAAGATGGTTCCCAAGTACCTCAGGTTGGAGGTCTTTCGAACATGTGCTCTTGGTGAGCCTTGTTCTGGGTGGACTAAGACCATTGCCGGTAGACTTTGTACATTCGTGTTTGCGATTGTATGTTTGTCTATTTCTATATGCATGTCTTCTTGGTTGCGCTTTCAAATTCTGCATGTGTGTTATCGTGGTTGCGTCTATCATTTGTAACACAAGGCTTAAATGTTTTATGCGGTATGATGACTTATTGTTGGAAACGTTGAGGATGAAGTGGTTGTTTGTGTCATCCCAAAGCCAAATGGCTATTGTCTTGTTTGACAACGTATTGTGCATGAGGCATGATTGCCCTTATTGTTGATCCTTGTGAGTTGTGCTCCTTGTTGAGCCCATGGTGTTGCTTGTGGCATCACTATTTTGATTGGTGACATTCTTACGCATTCTAATTTGAATACTACTAGTGTGGGTAATCCTATTGTTCGTTCTTGTTGAGACCACACCTCTTTTAATGAGAGTCTTCTTGTGAACGCATCCTTCTTGATGTTGCTCGTTGTTGCAAGAATTGGTTTGATGCCGATTTGTTGTTGGATAGACCTTGGTCTTCCCCCTTATTTTGGGTTGAGTTGACGATTGTCTATTGCCCATGACTCATACAAGTGTGTTGAAATTTTGGTCCTAGTTGAGGCTAGTGTTAGTTGCTGGGAATTATTGTTGTGTATGAATCTTGAAATTCTGAGAGTGTGCTATCTCTCTCTTGGTGTGCCTCATGATGAAATCGTTTGTTTGAGTGGGGATCGGATTCCTCCATCAATGTTTTGCATGATTGATCTCTATACATGTTGTTGAGGTCTTGAATTTTATGATGCGCAAGAGTGATATCTCTTTGTTATATGATCATGCTTGATGGTTGTGAATGAGGCTGATGTGCTAATCATGTTTTTGCTAACTTCTATGTTTCTAAGCTTGTGTCTCAGTGTTTGCAGGTAGCACAGGTATAAAGATGCAGCCAGTGGTAACCTCAGTTGATTCTGTGAGCACTATGTCTATGGGGAAGACATGTGCTCCTGAGACCTTCATGAACTGATTATTTGGTCTCAAAATCCCAACATTGGGTTGTGGATTTATCAGTATCTTGGTTGTGATGCATCAGCAGGTACATCATGATTTGTTTGCCTCTCAATGCTTGGGGAGCACTAACAGAGGACGGTGATCTATCCTAGACCCTACAGCTATTGGGCTAGCAGAAGGCATGAAATGGTATCCTTGGCCATGCCGGATACTGATGGCCTAGGAGTGGCCAATGCAATGAGGTCCCACTATGGCAGGATGGTGGATACTCAGTTGGTGTGTTTCCTTATTTGATAGTTGCATTCATGTCTTGAATCATTTTCGTTCGAGGTTACCTGTGCAGTCAGTTCAGTGTGACAGTAGATCATGTATCTTTTGAGACAGTGCTACAATGATAGATGATCATTTATGCTTCGTGACAGAGACAGGTTTTTCTCAAAACATCATGGTTTTTTCTTGGTATGCTCTTGGTGGCCTAAATCTTCCAGCCTAGGAAGGGTTTGGGTAGTTTGTCCTACAGCCTTTTAGGCTTGGGTAGCATTCCCAAATATCATGTATGTTCCTATATATGAATGTAATCTGATCCTTGGGTGTGAAATGTACCCTTGTGGTATTCTCAATTCGATTGTATGCACTCAAAAGTGCTGGATGTATTGCGTATATGACTCAGTTGTCTCCTGGTTGTAGGCCTATGCCACACACTGTGACAAGGCCAAGCTTGATGTATGGTGTTTTCCTGGTGCTTGTTTTAAAGCGCCCTTGCTATATGTTGTAAATGGCCTTTGTGCCTTGATGCATAATTCTGCTGAAAACCTCATGAGAAATGCTTTAGTTGTGATACGGTGTTGTAACGAATGGACCAGGGCATGTCCTTGCCCACTATGCTCTTGAACTAGTGCCATGTGTTCTTGATGATGTTGGCATGCCTAGATGGTGTATGCTTGGTGAACATCCTTGAGACAGGAAAAATCTTGGGAACACATTTTCTTGTGTTCCTAGACTAGCAAAGATCTTGTCCACAGATGATCGTTGGTGACTAAAATTCACATCAATGTGATGTCTAATGGTGGGTTTGAGTAGAGTTCTGGGTAGTGGCACCTAGACTTGCTCTTCCATGTTGGAAGTGATCGTGGATCAGTAGTCCAAACGTTGGGATGGTGGTCCATCCTTGAACAAATGATGTTACAGATACAGAACTTGTGATTTCTCTTGGTGGCCTTGCTTGGTGGGCTTGAATGTGCTCGAAACATTTGAGTCGATGCTTTCATGATTGTGGGCTTCTAATGGTTTGTGCATGTTGGTGGGCTCTCGTAACAAGTTGCTTTAGTGTGTTGGAGAGCTAGGATGCACTCTCATAGATTGGGACTGATTGGTGCCTCCGTGGTCTATGGTGTGATTCCATGATAGGGGACTCATTATGCCTAATAGGCTATGGTGTCTTGCTAAATTTTCCTGTGTACTCTGTCCCTTATGTACACTGATGTATTACAGAGTCCCTCGCTGATGTATTGTCCCATGTCTCTAGTGTGATGTTAATTCATGTTGGTGATCTCACCTCCCTAGTGGGATAGCAGAGTTGATCATGAGGGATCATTCTCCATTTCAATGGATGCCCTCTTCAGTTCCTGAAATAATAAGGCAGGTGGTATTGAGACGGTTGTCTCCTGTAAGCAGTTGATGTTTGGGACTTGTTCCTAGCAGTGGTCCTATGTTCGTGAACTCGTGGGGCTTGTTCTTAGAGACAGAATGTTGGTACCCTGGTGAAATTCATGAAACCTCCCTTATGAGGTCATGTTGTTGATGTAAATTAAAGATACATATTGCTCTTCTTGTAGGCAAGGCATGATCTTGTGTACTCTCGTAGTTTTGGGATCTTCAGAGGAACTTTCTTGTTGGGGTTCTCTGGATCCTTGTTGTAAACCCTTTGGGGATGAATCGTGTTATGTTTGAGTTGTAATGATGTTGATGAAAGCCCATTCCATGTAAAAACTATCTTGAGGACCTGGTCCTCCTATGGGCAAGATGTTGTTGTTGACTTGTGTCTATTGTTTGGGTTGAATGACAATAGGTAGTGGTGCGGCCTTGTCCACCACAAATTGATGTAAATGGGCCTGACTGGGATGTATGAAACAAAACCCAGATCTCCCAAGATGAAACAGAAATTCTTGGTATCTTGAGTTGTTCTCAAGGGAAAATTGAAATTGGGTAAGACTTGTGAACCCATGTCTTCCCTTAGCTGGTGACAGCTCCACGATTTGGTTCTATTGGCTATATTGACTACTTGGGCATGTATGAGGGCTGCGATACTTACCTATGGAAGAAACCTCCCAAAAAGGATCCTTCCTGCAAGTGCAAAATCTACTGAAAGGTGTTGATCGTGAGACTGGCAATCGTTCTTGATATAGTGGGGAAATGCAAATTCTGAGAACGTTGATGTTCCTCAGAGAATTCATGATCTGGTTACTCTCAGAGGTGACTCTATATTATTCCTGGACCTTGTGTTCAGAAAATGGTGCTTGTCCCATAACTTGGTGTGGGAAGGATGGCTTGCATGTGGCAAATGTGGGTGACCCTTCTCCATGAACGGGATATTATGGTTGCATTCAATGATATGCTTATAGCTGATATGAGACAGGTGATGGAGGATTTTCATGGGGTTGGTTGCCCAATTGACCCTCCCTTGTTCTAACATTTGAGTAGGCATTCTCGATGTTGGACAATCACAAGAGGTGTTGCTGAAAGTTGGAGCTTGTTGTATGTAGCCTCTTGGAGAAGTTTCCAAATAGATTTTTGGATCTTCTCTCTCATTGGAATACTAGGGAATGATGAATGATGGATTGAGGCATGCGATGTTGGTGTCTGTAGATGGCAAGGTCAAGCTCAAAGATCTGCCCTTGTACCTTGTTTGTAAGGGAGAACATGCTTTCCTTCCTTCATACCAGCTTGAACAAAAATGATGAGAAAAGATATTGCGCATGGTACCAAAGCATGTGGAATCAGTGCTTAGATGGTTGCATTAGTGAGACCCCATGGGTCTCGATGCGAGTAGCAGAACATGGAGTTCTGAACTCGGTGCGACTAGCAGAACATGGAGTTCTAGCAAGCATGAGTTGCTTGTGGAGACATGGCTCTTAGGAGCATGTCCTCCCTCTCAGTGTGATGTTCCCAAGTCCCTCACCATGGGTAGTGGCCTTGGTGAGCCCTCAAAAAAATCAAGGGGTGCTGAGATGCCATTCACAAAGGAACTTGATGGAACTTGTGGAAGAGGAGCTATCTTCTTGCATAAGTTATGGGTTTACGCAAGAAGATATGTCTCTAGACCCTCAGAAGGGACGGATCTAGGGGACNACACTCGAAGCTATCCTAGGCTCCACTCTGAGGGTGTCGCTTCTTTATGTGGGAGAGGATTGTGAGAGATGTCCCAAGTGGTGGTTCTCTTGGGCTCTCCCCATGGTTCGGGGGCCATGGAACACTCTGAGGCACCCTCAAGTGGCTCTCAAGTGTTACAAAACCCACCCTGGCTTGGTGGTACCAAGCTAGTAATAGGACACCCTCCTGTTGCAACTCTCTTCTCTAATTCCTCTTCCTTCCCTCTTCTCCATGGAGAACTACATGGCCATGATTCTACTGTGGTCATAGATATGTAGGAAACCAAGACTGGATAGTTTTGGTGTGGTGCCATGCCACACCTTGTACTAAATCATGAGGGATCTGGGGGTGAGGTACCTTCCCTTGTAGGTGCATCGTCTCCCCTCCCATCGATGTGGTCTACAAGGTTGTGTGTGTGCTTGTTTGCTTGGTTCTCTTTTACTTGCACTTGTGAGAGGCTTGCTTGTTTGAGGCGTATCCCCCAAGTTTTCCGCCCCAGATCCATTGGATCTTTGTGAATTCCTTGGGGTGCTGGGCAACGTTGGGGCAACATTGTTACACTAGTAGTTACTTTATTAGTTATTATTAGAGTGGTTACTCTAATTATTAGAGTAGTTGCTCCCAAGCCTATAAATACAGTGCTCAGGCGCACAGTTGGGGAAAGTCTTTTAGTAGTCAAGTAGTGAAACTCTTATAGTTTGTTTGAAAGTTAGAGTATTTTCTAAGTGCTCGTAGCAGGAGGTTGAAGTGTGGATGGATCTTCATTCAAGCATTGATGTACCTGACCACACCATTGTGTTGGCAATAAAGACGAGCTCTTTGATTCATCCTTGTAGCACTTGAGATTTTTTTTCTTATGCATTTCTTTTATTTTATTTTCTTATGCATTTATTTTATTTTATGCACTTTACATTTATGTTATTATCACAGCAATTCATTTTGATCAATTAAGCAAATCGTTAAATTACACAAGCATGACCACTTCGAGCATGCATGTAATGCTTGGTAACCCAGTAAGGATTAGTGTTTGGTAATCCCAACAGTGTTGCACTGGTTTAGAATGTGTACGACAAGTGGGAATGGATGCTGGTGTTAGGATTAGTTAGAACTTAGTTAATGAGTAGTTAAGTTAAATTAGTCACTTAGTTACCTCTCTCCTTCCCTACTAGCATAGGACATAAAAACATAAAAGCTATAAAAATCATATGCCTCAAGCTTACTTAACCATACAATCGTGACATTTAAGTAAACTTGGGAAGACAATGATCAACCAACCCGTCCTTGTTCCACAAGGGCACATAAGCACTTAGTCCTTTGAATTTGACTGGATCGTGTGTGAAATGCTTGTATTTGTATAGTTGAGCCTAGGGGTACCTCGTCACTCATTATTGGCACCATTGCCAAGGACTTAGTTGTTTGTGCGCTAACTAGAACATAGGAAATCATTCACATCATTGGAATGAACCCTTAGGGTTGGTTGAGAAAATAATAAACAAGAATACATTGCACACTGAACAGACAAGTATGTCTCCTTCTTCATATGAAAGCACCTCACCACCTAGGTTTGAAACAGAAAATAGTCGGCGGTGTAATACACATGACATTGATCCTTGAGTCCCTCAACAAGTTCGAGTGGTATATATTCATCCCAATGAGTATATATCAAACTTCACCTTTATCCTCCATCAAGATGAACAATTACGTTGCTGAGACTTAGAAGGTAACATAGTGTTACCTCCCGATCGTTCAATCCCAAACATGCTTCTTCATGCTCTAAGACAAATTGGCATGCTGCACTTACACGCAGAATACATTGTGCAAGACCATGACTCGAGAGAATACCATCCCACAGAGGCACAATGTCAAAGGGACTTGCAATTAGAGAGACATCATAAGTCTTTGAAGGGTAAGTGGTCCCAAGATGCCCCACATGTCTTACGCAAAAATGAGGGTGGTGAACCTACCTCAGGCAGTCGCCTACATAACGATGTTCCTCCCCTTGACTTTGGCCAAGAGGTTTTGTATCATAACCTTCATTCCACTATTCATAACCTAGGTTCTGATACCCATGGGCACAAAGGATCTAAAAAAGGGACACAAACTCATGATAAAGGTGGACATTCTAATCACAATCGCAATCGAGGTCGAGACCGCAGAAGAGAAGGTAGCAGATACCATCATGGTGATGATTCTCCTTCTTCTTCACCTTCATCATCTCCTTCATCCTCTTCTTCAATATTCGAATGTGGTCATAAATGAAAAGACCATGGGGATAAAGGTAGGCAAAGTGGAAATCATAGATGAAATATCCAAGAAAGGGGACGAGGGCACTCTAGAGAGTCACAACATAGAAGAAGGGAGAGTAGGGAACAACGTAGGCATCATAGATGCCATGGATGATACAATCACAATGAACTCCTCCTTGCTACTCAAAGTATGGTGGACATAACTGAGGCTATTAGAATTCCAACAAGGCATCAGAAAGATAGTAGGATCAAGAGATTAGATATGAACCACATTCCATGATTTGAAGGGGGATACAACATTGATCCTCATAATCATTTACAAGCATTCCATGATATGTGTGCCTTACAGAACATAGAGAACGAATGATAAAAACTTAAGTTGTTCTCACAGACATTAGTTAAAGAAGTGGAAAGCTAGGACCACTCTTTAGAACCGGAATCCATTCGTAGGTGGAGTACTATGTTAGAACTATTTAATGACAAGTACCAAACGTACTCCCAAGTGTCTAACTTGTGAAAGAAAATCCAAGGCTAGAAACAAGGAGGACATGAACCCTTGGATGCTGCCATGGGCCGATACTATGCACTGTTACATCATTATCTTGACCATGATTATTTGCAAAGGGATCAACTGCGCCATCTCGTGGATGGGCTTAGGCATGAAATGAGAAAAACCCTTGGGACTCATGCCCAAGGGAGACTATTTGAGCTTAGGTCCCATCAAATTTAAAGACTATTGGAGAAAGTTGCTAAGGAGGAAGGTGAGCTATGGAAGAGAGAAAGTGTGGAAGAGTATAACCAAGATCCTTCCCTTTGGAAGAGGGGAGTAAGATTTTGTGAGGATGAAGAAGAGTCACCACTCAAAAAGATGGTGAATAGGAAAACTTTGCCTATCCAAAAGATGACATCAAAAGTTTCAGCAAAGGTAGATCAAATGTGGGATTCCCTAGACAGTAGGTTTTTTTACTATTCTTAAAATAGTAGAGGATTCTAGAGAGCAAGGTAGTGAGAAAAGAAAAAAGAAAGGGGATGAACATGCATGTAGTAAGGGTAAGGGCAAAGTTGCCATCATTGAAGAGGTTGTGGATTCAAAAATAGACAATGATAGTGGATGTGAGATATGTCAATATGACCATCCCAAGGGATGTTGCCCTGTAATCTTACATCTGCAGGAGTCTAGGGTGTATGCACTTAACCCACAATTAAATAAAAGGCAAATGCCCCGAAGGTTACCTTATCCTCAAGGTAACCCAAGGCAGTTCCACCAACCTTTAACATATTATCCCAGTGGAACTCCACCACAACTGATTGAGCAATATCAATAGTGGCAACACCCAAAATCATGGGGAATGCCACCACCAAAGCACTAGTATCCTTACCAGCAACTTGACCCATATGGATATTACGTGCAGTAGCCAATCTCCCCACGTGACTCTACTAATCACATTACTCCTCAAACTCACTACCAATCCTACAAGTATTATGTGACTCCCTCTTCTAGAGGTGATATTCCACAAGCATATCATCCTTCTCATCCAGTCACATCTCTTTCACCAATAGCTCCACTACCACCTACTCCCACGATGCAAGGTGAAACCCCTACCCAGTCACAGCAACGTAACACCACGAGGGCTGTTAACTCTCAGCCTACTATTGGTTCCAAAAACCACATGAAGCAAAGACCTTTCTTTAGAACCAACAGTCCAACCAAGCCCTTGCAATCACAAGTGGATGATTCCTTAGATGCCTCAGTATCAATCAAAACTTCAAAGCCCCCTTCAACCCAATCATCGCACTTAATGCATACAGCCATGCCAACACATGTCGTCACCAATTCGATCAAAGCTAGCCACCTTCCTAGAAAATTCTCTTATCCTGTGAGTCCTCTGATATACTTACAAATCACTAGAAATGTGCCATGCAAGGATCTTTTGGATTCAAGTTCTAGTGTCAACTTGATTTCTCAAGAAATGTACAAGGCCTAGAACCTACCTCCATTGAAAAAGAGCAACATCCGTCTAGAGTTGGCTGACCAGTCCATCACTATCCCATTAGGACTAGTGGAAGACATTGTTACCACTATTTGTGGATGGTCGTACCTAGCTGACTTCCTAGTGACTCGGGTAAACAACGGTAAGGGGGAATTCCCAATCATAATGGTAAGAGCATGGCTAAGCACCATCGAAGCATGCCTAGGAATCTGTGATCTTTCCCTAGAAATATTAAAGGAAAATACATTTGGAAAGATCGAGAAGAAGAAAGTTCCATGCATCACATACAATGACACAGGGTGTAATTGAGTGCAGAGGTCATGGTTTGTGTAAAGTTTAGCATTGCCTACATGCAATCAGTGTGCACAAGTGATTAACATATAAAGATGCCTCTATGCAGTAGCCACATGACAGGAAGACACCCAGTGGCTGACAGCTGATCAAGAAAGCAATTCACTCATATGCATAGAACCAACTAAGGGTTTGACTTGTGCTTACATCGATAGCATAGATGCATTAGAGCAAGTCCATCGCCAACTTCCAAGTCTTAACCTTGAAAATATCAACTAGGCGAAGTTGGAAATCCCTAAGAAATTTAAGCAGGAGCCCCTCAAGTTGAAACCATTGCCCACCGGTATGGAATACACATTCCTTAAAAATGGAAAACCAGTAATTATCAATGTTAAGCTTGCTCCTCAACAAAAAGAAGAATTTCTGAAGGTAATAAATAAATGGTTAGAAGCCTTCGCTTGGTTATATCCCGAATTGAAATAGATCCTAGGATATGCCAACATAGAATTTACACTGCCCCTCCATGAAGCCTCGAAGACAACTGCAGAGGCAATTGAACCCTAAGCTAAAGCAAGTAGTTAAGAAAGAAATCGAATAGCTTCTCAAGGCTGGGTTCATATACCCCATTGCTAATAGCGAATGGGTTAGCCCCTTAGTTATTATGTCTAAAAAGAGAGGCAAATGGAGGTTGTGCATAGATTTCAAGCTTCTAAATATGGCAACATTCAAAGATCACTTTCCATTGCCATTTGTCAACAAAGTCTTAGACACCATTGTAGGGCATCGCTATTACATTTTTTTGGATGGATATAGCGGATATAAACAAATACAAATAGCCTTAGAAGACTAAGCCAAGACTGTGTTCACCAATCCTTGGGGAACGTTCACATACAAAAAAATGCCTTTTGGCTTGTACAATGCCCCTGCAACATTTCAACGACTAGTTCTAAGCATACTCTAACAGCAGATAGGGAATGGCATGGAGGTCTTTATGGACGACTTCTCCACTTATGGAGCAAACTTTGATCAAGCCTTGGACCAGTTGGAGCAAGTGTTAAAAAGATGTGTAGAAACCAATTTGAGGCTCAATTGGCAAAAAATCCATTTGATGGTCCAAGAAGGCATTGTACTAGGGCACAAAATCTCACACACAGGGATAGAGGTAGACCTTGAGAAAATCAAAATTATCCAAGGAATTACCTATCAACTAAAAAATGTCAAAGATATTTGGTCATTCCTTGGACATACTAGCTACTATAGGAGATTTATTGAGAACTTTTCAAAGGTTTCCAAACCATTGGTAGAATTAATGAAAAAGGACATACCTTTTGAGTGGACCAGGGAATGCGAATTATCTTTCCAAACTCTGAAATAGAAGCTAGTAGAAACACCCATTCTACAAGCTCATGACTTGTCCAAACCATTCCATATCATGACTAACGCATCCAACTATGCTTTAGGAGTCGTACTTACATAGTTAGATGACCAGAAGCATCCTTATTACATCCACTATGCAAGTAAAAGTATCGCTAGTGCACAACTTAACTACACTACCACAGAGAAAGAATTAATGGTTGTAGTGTTTGCACTAGAAAATTTTAGACACTATGTATTGGAATATAATATATATATACATACAAATCATAGTTCAATACAGTTCCTCATGAATAAGCTAATGGTAAGCCCTCATATCATGTGATGGCTTGTAATCTTACAAGAGTTCGATTTAACGATGATCGATCGCAAGGGTACCAAGAATGTAGTTGTTGATCATTTATCTCAGTTGCGATGGGACAAAAAAGAGGATGAGTATCCAATTTTTGATTATTTCCCTGGTGAATTCCTCTTTGCTGGTGTAGTGAATAATCAATCACCCATGGAGACAAACTAGTACAGTATCATTTTTACCTATCTCCTCACCCAACAAACACCACAAGAGTTAAACCTTAAGAAGAAACAATAGTTTCTTCACCAAGCCAAGTACTTTATGGAGATCAATGAGAAACTTTACAAAGTGTGTCCCGATGGCTTGGTTCGATGGTGTGTTCCCAATATAGATCAACTGTGAGTTCTGCAAGATGCTCATGAGGGTCCTTGTGGGGGTCATTATGCTGGGAGACGAACGGCCATCAAGATCCTGCTTGCAGGATATTATTGGCCTACATTATTTTGGGACACCCATCGTTTCGTCCAATCTTGTGAGTGTTGTCAACGTGATGGGGGAATAACTGCTAAAATGGAGGGTCTGCAACAATGGATTCAACTGTTAGAACCCTTCAACATTTGGGAAATTTATTTTATGGGGCCAATTACACCAATGTCCAATGGAATAGCTTATATTATTGTTGCCATTGATTACCTAAAAAAATGGATCGAAGCAGCTGCTATTAACGATTGTACATCATCTACAGCTGCACAATTTGTTCAACAACAAATCATAAACAGTTTTAGTGTGTCACATGCACTTATTTAAGACAATGGTACACACTTCATAGGTGCAAATTTTAGGAAATTAATGCAATGCTTAGGATTTGAGCATAAATTGACTACACCATACCGCCCCCAAGTGAACGGTCAAGCAGAAGTCACCAATAGGGATATTATGAAGATATTGACAAGAACCATTAGCAAGTTTAGGCGAGACTAGAGCACGAAACTAAATGATGCTCTTTGGGCATATCGCTCCACATGAAAACTCCCTACATGCTACTCTCCCTATGAGTTAGTGTACAATAAATTACCAATGTTTCCCATTCAAGCTGAGCTCCGTACACTATCCATGGCATGTGACCTCAACCTTTACCTTGATCTAGCATAGAAACAATGGTTAGTAACCCTTAAATTGATAGATGAAAACCAATTGGCTGCCTTGTCATCTAACGAATTGCACAAGGCCTTCAATAAACAATGTCATGACCTAAGAATTAGAAAAGTTAAATATCAGCCAAGAGATAAGGTTCTCTACTGGAATCCCACACATGTGCCATAACGTACTAAATTTCAAACACTGTGGAAAGGACCTTATATTATTTATGCAACTTTTCCTTCAAGGACCATGACAATATACAAACTTGAGAGCTCGGATAAGAAACTTTTGATCAACGTGCAACAAACCCAACCTTTCCATGAGCTTAGGATAACCAGTACACATGCTACCTTTCTTGATGGATAACCCTGCTTACTATTTCAAATCTCCTCCTTCCAACTTAGTCATGGGGAAGATGGCCACCTATGCTAATTGTTCTAGGCCCTCAGTTCTTTTTGAACTTTTGTTTTACACATTTTTTTTTACACATTCTTTCAACTTTTCTTATTTTGTTTTATACCATCATTCATGTTTTTACTATTTCTTTGTTTGCTTGATTTACTTCTATTCATCATCTAATAAGTGTTCATGATGGTGGATTGAATTATATCATATTGATTGCTAATTTTTGATTTTTACCTTTGAATTATGATGTTGATATTAAGGTATGGTTCTTTTGGTAAAATAGGCAATGAGTCCACGTTGTCCACTCATCCATACAACTCTATGGTCTCCTTTGGCTTGGAATTGTACAGTCCCCTTTTTCTAAGTAAACTTGTTAATGAATTGGTGGCTAGGTATTTTTCAAACCAAGGAAAGACTCAAAGGATGAAAAGGGTGTGACTTCAAGAGGATTCAATGCATTAGTGCTGGTTATTCTCTTGGGTGCTTGGATACTTTTTCTTGGGTTTTCTACCATTCTGATATTGTTCAAATATCAGGAAGCTAAGTGAATGAAAATAAGTCTTTGCATGATGTGGTTCTCATGCATCAAAAAAAAAGAGAAAAAAAAGAGAAAAATGTGAGAATTCAAAGCACACCCCTTAGACATAATAAAGCAATATGGGCTACAAGTGCTAGTTATGGCACTAGAAAGACATGTTACCCATGCCTGAAGGTTTCCTCTAACTAAGGCCCTTTCTTGCTTCCTACTTCTCCATCTCACTCTCCTTGGGATGGTGGTTACTCTTTGTGGAAGCATTCTTGTTGCCTCAAGAGGATGGATTNATCATTAGTCCATTTTAGGTTGATGCATTATTTTTCTTTTGTGAATTCTTGTGGGTAAGTTTTTAACTCTTTCTTCCAAATGACATTCCTAGAGCCTATGGACTTTTTGGTTTGTGGGTTTGTTAGGGCATAAAGGGCATGAGCCTACTTTGGGGAGGACCCACTTGCATATCTTTTGGTTTGGTTAAGTTAAGTTCTTTACCCTTAAACATGGTTACAATAAAATTCTTTTTATTTACCCCATCCATGTCATCTAAATTGTATGCACCTTCACAACTGTTTGTAATGAATTCCTTTTTATTGTTGTGAATACCCTCTTTCCAATTCTCCTTGTGTCAAGCTTTCTCTGAATTGTATTGATCACTTCTATTATTTAACCCATTCATCAGTCTTTCCACTAACAATAGCAAGCAAGAAATCTATCACAATCACAACTTGGCTAGATAAAATCACCGATGAGACAACATATTTAGCCATTATTTATGTATTATATATACTAATCCTTGGTTTTTTTGTGATTGTAGTGGGAAGTGTGGATTGGAAGTAGGACTATCGTCACCAAGGAGGATGCAACCATATCACTCATGGGAGATTGTTCATGACCACTAGATCTCTTTTACCTCTCCCTCATTCTTCTATTGCCGAGATGGTTTGGATGTCCTTTGGATCCATTGGTGTTCTTTCCTAATTGTCATGAACACCAATTTTGTACGTAATTGTAATATTGTATGCTCGGGCACTTTTGTATTTGTCTGTTTTCTCTATGTCACTCTGCATGGTAGTCAAATAAGTCCACATCCCCCTAATATATTTTGTAAAGAACTTTTTTCTCTTCTTTTATACTCTAGGATGAGTTTGCATTCAGTCGTGGGAGTATGATGAGAGCGGTTACTCTAGCAGTTATTCTAATTATTAGAGCAGTTACTCTAGTGGTTACTCTAGTAGTTACTTTAATTATTAGAGTGGTTACTCTAGCGGTTACTCTAGTAGTTATTCTAATTATTAGAGTGGTTACTCTAGCGATTACTTTAGCAGTTATTATAATTATTAGATCAATTACTCTAATTATTAGAGTAGTTGCTCCCAAGCCTATAAATACAGTGCCCAAGTGCACAATTGGGGGAAGTCTTTTAGTAGTCAAGTAGTAAAACTCTTGTAGTCTATTTGAAAGTTAGAGTACTTTCCAAGTGCCCATAGCAGGATGTCAAAGTGTGGATGGATCTTTATTCAAGAATTGATGTACCTAAGTACACCATTGTGTTGGCAATAAAGAAGAGCTCTTTGACTCATCCTTGCAGGACTTAAGATTTTTTTTCTTACGCATTTCTTTTATGTTATTTTCTTGTGCATTTATTTTATTTTATTTTATTTTATGCACTTTACATTTATGTTATTATCACAGCATTTCATTTTGATCAATTAATCAAATCATTAAATTACACAAGCACACCACTTCGAGCATGCATGTAATGCTTGGTAACCTAGTAATGATTAGCGTTTGGTAATCCCAGCAGTGTTGCACTAGTTCAGGATGTGTACGAAAAGTGGGAAGGGATGTTGGTGTAAGGATTAGTTATAACTTAGTTAATGAGTAGTTAAGTTAAATTAGTCACTTAGTTACCTCTCTCCTTCCCTACTAGCACAGGACATAAAAACATAAAAGCCTTAAAAATCATATGCCTCAAGCTTACTTAACCATAAAATCGTGACATACAGGTAAGCTTGGGAAGACAATGATTAACTAACCCATCCTTGTTCCACAAGGGCGCATAAGCACTTAGTCGTTCGAATTCGACCGAATCATGCGTGAAACACTCATATTCGTATGGTTGAGCATAGGGGTACCTCACCGCTCATCACTTGGTCTCCCACTGCTATCGCTGGCGTAGCTACCAAAACATGCTCACTGTCAAGTAGGAAAACCCTGACCACCACAAAACATGTTGTCTTGCATTCATCCTATATTTCTACAAGAGAGAGAGAGAGAGAGAAAGAGATCCCATGCCATTCAATGCACTGCCTACCATCATCACGCGCCATGCACCACTGGTTGTAGCTCACCACATTTTCACTGCTACTACAATCATCACCCACTGATGCACTACTATTGTTGACCTAATAGTCCACATGCAACAAGGGATCCATAGACAAAGAGAGGCCCATTTTTTCCTAGACATCACCTACTAGTGGAAGAGAGACCACCCACCATATTTTCTTATGCCAACTATGCAAGAACTTGCCACATGTGCCATTGTCACGCCACACGTAGTGCACCATTGGAGCTCCAAGAGAGAGAAAGCCCTCTTGTCTACTCATCACTGACTAGCCCCTAACATGTGGCAATTTGTAGATACTTCTACTACTATCTACGCACCTACCATAGTCATGTGAGAAGGGAAGGTAGGAGAGAGATGCCACCGCCTTTCGTCTACCATGCACCCTACCATTGATGCATTTACACCTGTCACCACTAGTTGGAGACTGTTAATGCCATGTACCATCATGTATACTACTACTATCAAAGAGAGGAGAGGTGTCCCTACTACCCACTTCCACCGTCTACCATTATCACATGTCATCTGCCACATCTCCTATCATGCATGCCTCTTGCTATTGGCACATAGTTGACTTCTATTGGCTGATGACACTTTTGCTAATGCCATACCTCTGACACCACCAATGGATAGCCACACGTCGCTATAGTCTACCATCGGGTGTTGTCATAGATGCTACTACCATTACTCACTTGTTATGGTGTGCACCTACTAATCTGATGCCACCGTTCAAGTGCAGTGTATCGTCAAGAAAGCCTAGCGTGTGCACCTCCTATCGCCACATGCTTGCCTGTAGCTTCCTACCTATCATCAATGAGAAAGAAAGAGATTTGCCTGTTAGAGAGAGAGGAGGCTCTAGATCTCCCCCACTTCTAATGTCTAGCATGTCCTAGCTCCACTGTTTAAATAGTGGCTATAGCTTGGTGGCATTGAATGCCCACATCCCACATTCTCCCGTAATACCTAGCACCACCACTATCAGTTATGCCACCTTTATGACCATTATGTAACCCATCATGGCATGGCAACATAACCGCTACCAAAATCTTGCCATTATGAATTGGGCTCCAAGACATTCATACAAATTAACTTTCTTTATGCTTGGTGCTACATAAATAAATAAAACATTGAACAACACATGGTTGGAGAATTATGAAATCACAAGTGTCTTACAACTACTTTTCCAATTTCTTCTCTTATACCAAGCTAATAAAATCATATCAGTTTCAAAATTAGTGTTCATTACAATTAACATAACACTAGCTCAAGAGGTGTTTTAGGTTAAGCCATAATAATGGGATAATATCTCAAAATCCTTGTCATTCATACAATCTTAAGTCTACTACAAATAAGATTTCCACGATTTATATTATCCATTTCTCTTGAAAGTTATGAGAAAATCATTGCAAGCCTACTTATAAAAATATCATGTATGTGTTGATGGGTGATAATAATTTAAAGGTTTCATGATATATCTCATTAAAAACACCTTTATTCAAATTGTCAAACCCTACCCAAGGGATTAAACTAGTAAATCGTGGCCTCATTCCTAGCATGGGTGAGGTTGACATCAACACTTAGCCTCAAAACTTTAATTACATGCATGTGCAAGGATAACAAAAACCATCCAAATATTAAAAGGAGATGCAACAGATAGAGAATCGAAAACATCATAAAACAAACAAATTGAAACTTGGAAGTAAACTATACTGATCTAAACATGATTAAAATAGTCATATCATCAAGAGAGAACTAAACAAGGGCTACCCTTACCACACAATCTTATTTAATTAAGATTAGACCATATACTTTTTATAAATATAACTTTAGCTACATAGATACATATATATATAATTAAAGAATATAATTAAGATTTCATTCCCAATCTTCTCATAAGGTAAAAGTAAAAAGTATGTAGACTAATTTGAGCATGAGACCTATGCCAAACTTAATGAAGAGGACAAGCTTATCTTAGATCATAGCTAGCCACAACTTTAGAATTTTTCCTTGGAACTTTCTCTCTCTCTCTCTCTCTCTCTCTCTCTCTCTCTCTCTCNCTCTCTCTTCTTAATATTTAGAAAGGGAATGGGTGAAAAGGAATTATTTGCTTTTCTCTCTTTTTCTTTTGAATTTTAGGGTAACAAGCTAGGATGAGGATTGCTACCGAACCCCATCACACTCAAGAACTTATTACACTACTGATGAATAGGATCCTCATTCCTTTTCTTTTGTCTCTTTATTTATTTTTTTTCTTTGAGAAAACTTTTCTCACAGTTTAGTTCATTCTTAAGGTAGGAATCCAACATGATTCTAGGTGATTAGCTGCACTAGCAAAGAACATGGTCCTTTCATAACTTTACCCATGGTGCAGTTTCACCCTTGATGAGACGCGATATCGTATGCACTCGATATCGCGTACGCGATATCGTGGCTGTCACGATATCGCATTCCATGCGATATCGAGTACGCGATATTGCGTCATCCCCTGCGATATCGCGTATGCGATATCGCGGTCCGCCGCCAAATCTATAAATAAGAGGTGGCACTTCCCTCATTTCTCATCCTAGGCTAGAAGTAGCGAAGCTCTGGTGGATTGATCATCCCAGAGATAGAATATTTTCCATGTGCCCGCAATAGGAGTCCCCAAGTGAATGGATCTTTATTCGAGCAGCTTTGTACCTGAACGCAAGTTGTGTACGGTAATAAGGACGAGCTTTGTGGATAAACCTTGCAGTACATGGATAGGTTTTATTACATGTCATTTATTACCTGTTGTTAGCATGGCATGAGTACGACTTGGTTACGAGCATTGACGAATGTGTACGGCTAACCAAGGAATCGGCTACTCATCGCGATTAGATTCTCTCACCCTTGTCTCCTAGAACGTGAGATGAGTACGACTTGATTACGAGCATCTACGGGTGTGTACGGCTAGTCAAGTAATCGGCTGCTCATCACGCTTAGGCTAGTTAGGTGCCTCGGTACGACCACTTCGAGCACGTGCATTACGTGTGGTGATCCCAGTAACGATTAGCATTTGGTAGCCACAGTTGCATAGTTCAGGGTGTGTACGGTAAGTGGGAACGGATGCTAACGCTAGTTAATTTAGACTTAGGACCTTAGTTAGAGTTAGTTAGTTTTTCACCCTTTGCTCTTAGCGTAGAAGACATAAAACCATAAAAGACCAAAAAAATCATATACCTTGGACTTACATAACCATACACCATGACAACAACAAGTTTAGGAAGACAACGAATGATTAACCCCAAGTGTTCCATGGGGCGTTTAGGCACTTAGTCTGTGGAGTTCGACCGAATCATGCATGCTACACTCGTTTTGTATGGTTGATTGTAGGGGTACCTCACCACTCATCAACCCTCATGTATGTGCCCTTTAATTATGACATCATAGGTCTTCTGGGTGGCTAAGGGTTCTCAAGCTAAGGTGAATGCACTTCACCATGTTGCTCACAAGATAACCATGGATTATCACACTTGAGGGTTGGAGCTTAGGAGAGGGAAAATGACATTTTCCAAGGTCACTTGATGATTATGGCTAGCCATTCTCCAACATCACATATCCTACACTCACATGATCATGATGATTACATGATAAGTTAGCATAAATCCTACCCCCCATAATCCAACATAGCTAATAAAACTAAAACCTTGAAATAGACTAGAAAGAATCATAGCATTATTGAAACATAAAATATAAAGGATATTTCATGTAATAGTAATAGGATATATAAAGCATTATGCTTGCATTATTTTCCAATGGTGTTATGATGACCCAACACCTAGTAACTCAAACAATCATAATGATTACTAGAATCATATGAAAAGCACAAATCAAACCAAAATCAATGCACTAAGAAAGAGATGATGGAAATGCAAAGAAAATATGCAAATGCAACTATATACAAATGAAATGCATGTCGAGGGAGAAGAGGACATGCAACTAAGGATTTACCAGGTGTCCACATGGGGCACCTAAGTAGAAATTCTTCAAATGAAATACATTAAAGTTCATATGTAACTTATGTCCTTGCAAATCAGCAATTTTGTACATATTTTGGGCTAATGACATTTGTAACTTGAAATGGGCCTGACCACATAGGAAAGAGCTTACTTTGAGGACCTATTTGATTATATTATCTATCTCTTTTTAGGACTAGATCTTTGTTGGCGACCATTTGGGATGAGACTGCCAATGAATGCCTCGAATAGGATTTAGATGCTCGCTAGTCTCTAGCAATACCAAGGCCCAGATACCTCCAAATAAACTCAATAGTTAAATGTGAGTATGTTTTTGTTGTTGTGAATGTTGAAATAGTTGGGTTGCATATAAAACTAAAATCGGCTATCATGAAAGAGATTCAACCAACTTTGTAAAATATTGTGAGTTGTTAGAGATTCCTATTTTGTTCAATTACTTAGTCTATACAGTCCTTATAATACCTACTTGTAACAAATAAAATTTTTCCAAAAACCATTTAAGTACAACTCTACCAATGTACTTCTAATTTTGCCCAAAGAGAGAAAGTTCCACAAGAAAATTAAAAATAGAGTAAGATTTAATAGAAAGAAAAAGAAAAGAAAGTAGATATGTGTAAAAATCTCACTTATTTAAGGTAAATTAATATGAGGAAATACTTCACAATAAAGTTATTTCTAATTCAATATCTATGAATTGTTCAAATTTTCTAGGATCAAACAAGCAATTTCTTAAAGACAATCCTACTATACTACCAAAAATTGTTATGTAAAACACCATGTACGAGTCTCTATTTTGGCTAGATAATAGTTGTCAATGATTGCATACAATAGAGCTTTCAAAGATTTGATAATTTCTAATTGAAATACGAAAGGAATATACTTTAAAAATCAAAAAGCTATTTTAGTCCTATCAAAATACCAAAGTTTTTTTTTAACCCTCTAAACTATTGAATTACTCAATTGGCTTTTCTATAGCACCGGCTCTCTTACAATAATCCTAATAGTAGCCTTAAACATTACATAATAATAAACTTCTCTATTAAATTGCTCTTGAGGCTTTCCAACATGAGCTCTTCTATGAAAAATCTTAATAGGAGTTTACTATCACTCAACAAAGAACTATAAAAGTAATCTAAAAAATCCCAAATTTAAATGCCAAGCATGATACTACCTAAACCACTAGCTAAGCACCTAAAACAAAATAAGAAAGAATAAATTCATAGGACTAAAACAAAGTAGCCGAAATGATGTCTTTAGTAAGCCATCTTACAAGCAATCTTCAAATTTCTTCTTCCCAAAAGGCTTCCCCTAAATGTCCATCCTTAAAGCCCCTTTTATAGTGACTTTAGGGTAGTTAAAATCATCATGAAAAGTTGAAGTGGGTTACAAATATCTAAGGGATTGATTTATAAACATCCTATAAGTTATAACCTCCAAAGGAAGTTATTAGAAATTTAAGTTATGGTGGCCAAGTGTATCTTTAGTAACAAATATCATGGAGATTACCATGGGAAGTTGCAAAAATTTGAGAAATATATGCCATAGTTGGCAAGTGCCACATCCATCAATAACTTCTCATGACATACAAATTTTCAAATGATATAATTATTTAATCGGTGCATGACCAAGGGCTAACCACATTAGCCAAGTTAGAGAATAAAATAATATTTAACTTTGAAGTAGAAAATTAATTTATTTGTTAACAATAGCCACATACTTCTCACTCCTGATAATATACCATTATCATTTTTAACTTTGCCAAAGTTTAAAGTCCAATGTTTTCACTAACAGAAAGCCGAATTCGTCATGACAGCTGTCAATCTCTAGTCATAGCTATTAAACACATAACATCACTGTTATCACTTATGCCTTACCTATTAACTTCATAATCATTCTGGTTCAATTATTTTCTATTACCTTGATTCAAAATATATCTATGATGCTATAGATGGATGAGGATAACGGTAAGGTTCTACTTCCACGACAGAGATCAGGTGATGCATACAAAGTAGAAGTAGGTTGTTGGTTTATAGTATTAGGTTTTTTACTATCAGGGACGTGTGAAACCTTTGATGAAACTTGCTATCCAATGCCTTCACTAGTGTGCTAATTCTCCTCATAGACCAAGAACATTGTAACTCCTTGGTAGCCCATTGTCAAACATAGATCTTCCATGAAAAAATCTATTAAGAAAATTGTCTTTCCTTCACAAAAATAATGACTAAAAGCATTTTGAATCTGCTATTCTTTCCTATTGTGTCTATGCAAAGCAGGGAAACTTTAACTACAAACACAAACCATAATAACCTTTCTCTGTTTGTCTCTATTTTGATGATACCAAAGTGAGTAGGTTTAGAAGGCGCACTGTTCATTAAGTAAGAAGTTGTAGTGACTCACAAAATTATGAGCAAATATGATGCCTTATTTTTCCATCTCTGGGTAATTTTGCAACCATGTTATGTTATGCACATATCCTAAAATCGCAACATTCCAAAAATCCAAATTTTTGTAGGTATTTCCTTAAATTCATTGGTGGCTTCATCAATTTCATCCATTTGCCCATCATGATCCAGAACTCTATATCTGATTTTTGATAAATCTTTGCTTGCAAAATGATCATATAATGGTGCATCACATAACTTATTCAATTGGTTAAAATTGATTTTTACTTAACATTGGAATCTCTAAAGTGTAAGGTTTATACACTTTAACAGACTTGATTTTGATCACCGTTACATGTATGCCAATGACATCAACCTTGCTTTTTAAAATTTAAGGATTTTTCATGTGCTTTTCCTAATCACCATTCATATATATTTAATTATTATGCTCTTTTTCATTGCCCCAATCCTCGTTTTTGAACTATCAAAAATAAATTGGAGACATACAAATCTACTCCATGAAATGGTTTAAAGGTGTCAATAATCTCCTATTTTAAAGGCTTTACCTACATATTTCTTGTTAAAACATCTTTTAACAATTTGTTAATGATTAAGATTATGAAAATCAAGACCTAATTGTAATTTTCTTATTCACTTTCTATCAGGCACTAAATTTGAATGTTTCATAAGATCAATAATTTTAGATCCTAGAAGTTCACCAAGTTCTTCTTTCATATAAGCTTTAATCTTAGGTCTAACAAGTCTTAGTTTTCATAAGTCATCGAATACAGCTTCTCTAGGAACATGTTCAATGGGTATGTCATCAAATTTTGGCACACCTTCTAATGTTTTAATGGTTGGGACCTCATTTATATCTTTGTCCTCCCCTCAAGGTGGTGGGTCATCCAAAATAAATCCATTTCCATCATGTTGATGATAAGGAAAGGTATCTTCATAGATTTCTTCACCTTCTCTAGAAGTTTGATAGCGTTGGGTGGAATCTATATGAGGAAAAGGATTTATTTTTGTAATTTCACTCACATGATCATTTATAACATGTTTGCCACACTCAACATTAATAACTCTAATATAAATATTATTTTTTCATTTTCCAAAGATTGATTTTGCTAATTGAAGGTTGTAACTAGTTGTTTATAGAAAGGCTCTCTTGGTATGACCATATATTCAAATTTTCCTTTAATAGGGATTAATAGTTTTAAGAAATCTAACCTAAAAAAGCCCTCAAACTTGGCTCCAAAAGTCCTAGATAAGATCACATCATAAGTGGATGACATGTCAACTTATAACATGTAAATGTAGGGTATTGTTTAAGTTGTGCTTTCACTCCTTGTAATGACCCTACTATAGGTATGTTAGATCCATTGAGTTGTATCATACTTCTCATTTGTGGTAGCATCCATGCTCCTAAGGTTTTACATACCTCAAGAGGCATGACACTAATGGTTGTTCTAGAATCCATCAAACAATTATGAATGTTCTTTCCTAAAATAATCAGAGTTGTTAGGAAAGGAGGTTGCTCTTTCTTGCTCATCATGGAATTACTTGCATTTTGTATTGATAATGTGTTAGGACTTTCTGAAAAATGAACTTGCCTTTTAGTCATTGGAGATTTTTCTTTATTGGTTTCGGGTGTATGAACTATGATTTGAATCACATCTCTCATTTTATTAAATTGTAGAAGGTCATACATTGAAATGTTGGCTTTAATTTTCTTCAAATCCTCAACCAAATTGTAAGTCTTTTGTTCATCTTTGTCTTCTTATTGAGGTGGAGTTCTTCTAAGTATAAAAGGGGGGTTTGGTTTGAGTATTTATGTTGTTTTGACTAGCAGCTCTTCTTTTTGGAGGAGTATAAGGATCATTCCAAGTTTATTATTGTGTGTTGTTCATAATGTCACTAAGTCTTTGGTAAGAAGTGTTATGTGGGTTAGGGTCACTTACCATAACTTGTTTCAATGAGGAAACCTCTTCAATTTTTTGTTTCATGAGGTACATTAAGGATCATAATAGGGGCTTTTCCATTTTGTTAACTCTGGGCATTGTCACCATATACCGCTAAAAATTGAGAACAAGTTTTCTTAGAATGTTACCTAGTGTTATGAAGATGACAATAATTGTCATTAATTGATGTACTTGGCTTTTCAGATTGTATAGAAACCTTGTTGTTGTTCCACTTTAATTCAACTACTTTGTTTGAAAGTTTTTGAAGTGAAGTTAATATCTGGGTCATCTGATTTTGAGTTTGAATTAGGGGTTCAAAAAAATTATATATCCCATTTGGGTTTATGGATTGAATTAAGCCTTCAATTGGTTATCATTCAAACCAATGTTAAATGGTAGAAATGAAGAGGATGTGGGATTTTGAAAACAACTATTTTTAGGTTGAGTCATTTGAAAGGGGAAAGGAGTCTAAAACATGGTATTGGTCATTGGAAAAGTTGGTAAAGGTAGGGGACTAGATTGCATAGGGGTGCTAATGCTCATCATCCCAAATTAGATTTGAATGCTCTTCATGAGGGTAATTTGTTCTAACTCGATGGCTTTAGCCATCACTCCTTGTATTTTGGTTACGTTGGGATCATCAAAAACCATGACTTGATAGAGGCATTTGGGAGCATCAAAAACCATTGGGTGGCTTTGCTCCTAAAGTTTGTCACAAATACCCTACATGCTATGTCATTTTATACAATGTTATGGATGCCTAGTAAGGTTTTGAAACATTGTATATGTTGGTAGGAATCACTAGTAAGGGTTGTCGTATTGAAGAAAAAATTTATGTTTTGAAGTGATTTTGGGATATCATGATAGTTGATAAAGTTAAATGGGTTGCTCACCAAGGAAGCTAGGGGTTGATTAGCTACCATCCTAGTTTGAGTCCTTCTAGGGATAGAACTTGGAAAATGTGAGGCTCGTTGTTTTCTTAACATAAAGTGATGAGAGGCTAGTTAGTTAGGGGCAGAGGTAAATGATTCTTGTTGAAAGGGTTCACTCATAAAATAAGAATCATAGAATATAAATGTTAAAATAAAACTATAAAATTGAGTAAAAATAAGAATATTGAAATAATATTATTAATTTTTTAATAGAAAACTAAAATCTATTATTTAAAAAAATTAAAATAATAAATGTAGAAAATTGCAATATATAAAATTTAAAAGGAAAAATAGTGAAATGAAAATTTTTAGAAAAGTAAATGTAAAACTAAATATTTAATGAAAACCACCTCACCAAAGACTAAGTTAAGGATTGCCAAAAATCAAGACTGGGAAACAAAGGTTTAAAATTCTAGTAATGAAAATGACAATTTTTAGGAAACAAGAAACATCATTTTAAAAAAAAATTAAGGGTTCAAAGATAAGGGTTCTCAATAGGGAGTACAAGAACATAAAATTCAGTGGAAATAATAGTTTTGAAACAAGAACAAAACAAGACCAAGAATAGAGAAAACAAGAAAAACATTGATATTTTAGAAAATGAAAGACAAAGGTTAGAAAACTGGCCCTCCTTCTAGCACCAAAAAGGTGTTGATGCATAAATTTTGGATGCATCAACACCAGGGAAAAAAAACCTTTCTTTGAGGAGACTGAAACATCGTGAAAATTGCGAATTGGCCTACGGCGAAAATTCACAATTCGGGCGAAAGTTTGTGACAAAAATCCAGAAGACAGAACAAGGCAAAGAGGCGCGCAGCATCAAGTCTCCAAGCTTCTTACAAATTCCAACCTTACTTTGTTTTCTCTCTTATGCTACATTACGCAACATAGTGTAATGACACTCGGCGTAACTCTGCTTAATGTAGCCCGATATCATAAAGTAACTTACTTCAGCGAATTTGATGAAGTTTAAGGGCTAAGTAGCATGATATGCGACTTGTCGCATATTCTGTTAAGTCTTTTTTTATGGCTAAATTTGCACTCCATTACGCAAAGCAGCATAATGAGCTTCAAGGAAGTCAAAGTCAAAGTCCAAAGGAAGCGCGGAAAATTGATTTTTTTTCTTCTTTTCTTTTTTTGCAGATTGGTCGCTTTACGCTTATTACACTACGCAGTGTAAGTAAGCGTAACTTATTGTAAAGTTGACCATTTTTATGCTCTATTACGCTTTGTGGCATAAATGAGCGTAAAACACCTTGAGTTAACTACTTCTATGCTCTATTACGCTCTATCACGCTATGCAACGTAAACGAGTGTAATATAGCCTACAGTCAACTAAGGCAGTACCAGAAATGCACCGCTTTCCATACACACAATACGCTCATCAGCGTATCGCAACGTAATTGTGAGGCAGCTTCAGCAAGAGTGGTTGACAGCGTACTTTGCCCCCTTTTCCAAAAACGTGACATGACATGACCAGTTTCAACATAAAATTTGCCAAGTCAACGGTATTTTGAAAGTTTGAAACACGTGTCATTAGGATTGTGCCTTCTCCACGTACTATTGAACCTATAAATACTCTAATAGGCGAAGAAAGAAGGAGGACCTTTTGGCAAAGACAGAAGACATTTTTTGACCATTGGTAGCAGGAGCAATCAGTCCATTGGCGAAAATACAGTTCTCTTCATTGGCGATCATTAATAGCTTTGAGCAAAGACTACCGAAGGCAAAAGGCGCAGATCAGAGATCGAGAGATCATCTAGTGCAGTTGGCAAGATTTATTGATCAGAAACAGTTGATCGATAGACATCCAAGCTTGACCTTCCTTACATTCCATCTCTGGCTTATGAGGTAGACCGAGCTTCATTCTGTACTCCTTGTTGAATAGTTTTCTTGTTGTTTTTTGTATGCTTCGCACAGGATAAGCAGAGTTTGCTATTGGAACTTTGTACACAATATACTCAGTCTTCAAGTCAGAACATAGATCTTGGAATTGTGCATCTTTCCTAAATCTGATCCTCCTTGTCGCGTTGACGTTGTCGTTATTTCAATTTATTTACATCGTTTTCTACTCCTTTTATGATTCATTGGATCGATTTGTTTCGTGGAATATCTATATAATACGTATATTATCGTGATATTCGTTAATTTACTGGTTAAGTAAGTCTCTATCTGATCGACAAGACCGTTCAGGGCACCGCGGCTTCGTTTTCTCCAGCACGGCCCTTGCATAGATCCGTGGTTTAAGACTGTGTACACGGATCTTCATTTGGTATTTTCCAGCGACTGACGTTTTCCGTCGTTCCATTTTTCTGGTGCTAGAAGAAGGGCCTGAACCTTCGATTCGTATTTTACGGGTAGCCCTGTAAGCAATCCATACTTGCGTCCATAAAAATGTGAATGTAATACCTCTAGGGAAGTTTACAAAATCATGTGGTATAGATTGGTCACAGCAACGATTCCTTTGGAATCCTATAGGGTAGAAAGCCAAATCGTAATTTTGTTTGGCTATCGCCTTTTAAATCCTTTCATTTGTTATCGTTGACCTATCTAAGATATGGATTCTGCATATGCAACCACTACCGCTATGATCACCACTGACTCGGGTGCTACATCCATAAATCCCATCACCATTCCCGGACCAGCTTCCGACACAACAGGACCTCAGGGACCGTTGCGTCATTCATTGAGATTACAGGGCAAGGACCCTTCACTCACCGTCTTGACTCCTGAAGAGTATAATTTCATTTGCGTCAAGATCCAGGCGAAGCTTGCCCTTAGCTGAGCTGAGATGGAGGCAAAACGAAATTATGAGCTGCTCCATAGAGGGGGCCAAGACTTCACCCCTACTACATATAACATTATCCCCCTGACTGATCATTATCATGAACTCTTGTCCCAACTGGTTATGGCTAGGAATCAGACTACACGGTCTATTTTAGAACCTCAAAATGAGGAGGAGGAGGAAGATGAATTCGTAGCCTAGTCTGAACAAGCATATTCATACCATACCCTCAGCCCCCATACATATGTGAATCCCCTGTTTAATTCTCTCACCGAAGAAGCTGCCCATCTCAACCCAGCCGTGACCACCCAAACCCATATTCCCGTCGTCCCGCAAGCCACTATGCAATCCTCAGTTTTTCAGGTACAAATGCCATCTCAAAATAACATGGGAATAGTCTCCTCGCCACATGTAATCAGTATTCCGTCGGTCATACCTGCGTCTACCACACCCCATTTCATCCCCCAAGTGCAACTCCATAACACACCTATAACCTGCCCAGTGCAAAATCCAGTGCAAACCTTATCGTCGCAGCCTATAGCAAGGCAACAGATCGCAACCACCGTTCAATCGCACCGATCCGTTCAACAACCCATGGCTGGTCAGTCGATCGCGCTTGTTGCACAACACAATTAATCTACGTTATACAGTATACAACCCTTAGCCGCATCTACCATGCATGTCCCGTAGGTAACTGCACAACACCCTTATACCTTCCATCCTACAAAACCGGTGACGGCCAATTTCTCTTCACAGCCTGTCGGATGGTGGTTTTCACAGGCAGCTCCATCCGCGGGGATAGTCCTTGTAGCACCACCTATCAGCCAAGTTATCGCTCCATTCCCATTGCCTGGCACTGCTCTTTCAGTCCAACCCCCTACTCCTCTAGCGCAAACTTCGTCATCAACAGGTCTGGATCAAGCTTTTTCACTTATCCAGACCCTCATCGAGGAAGTGAAGTGTCTTAAAGCTGCTGGCTCTGATACGATACAGGTCATGGATTTCTACCATGATGATCCCATCAACCCAGTGGTTCCTATGCTGTCGTTGCCTCTAGGGATGCCGTTGCCCCATTTTACTAAATACAATGTGGAAGGAGATCCTAATGCTCATCTTGTTACCTTCAGGTCTGAGTCCTTGTTATTACAGCAATGGCCCCATACAATTATCTGCGTCTTTGCAATGTCTCTGGCAGGTAAAGCCTTGGACTGGTATCGAGCGCTCCCTCGCTCTTCCATCTCAACCTTGGAAGAGCTCCTAACACAATTTGTGACCCGCTTTAAGTACAATTTAAAGCCGGAAGTCACATTAGATCAACTTATGGGAGTGAAACAAGACCCACTTGAACCAGTCCAGAAGTTTATACAGCGATGGAGTGCTACTCTAAATGAAATCTGCGAGCCTATCACAGAAGCCCATCTGTTGGCTATTTTCAAAGAAGCAGTTAACGATTTCATCAAGTCTAAACTGTACTACCTTGCACCTCACTCCTTGAATCAAGCTTTCGCACAAACCAAGAGCATCCAAGATGCTACTGAGGCTAGCAAAGACCCAGCATACGTGGCTTATAAAAATGTCAATAATAAAGGTAAAGACAAAGGTAAGGCAACAACGACGACAGTAGCTACATTGGCTGAGGACACTAAAAACAAGAATAACAAAAAGACACCCATGGCGTCTACCGAGACCACGGCTAGTGCAAGCAGCATCGGCCAAGACACACTTGCCCCTGAAAAGCCTCCACAATCAAAACCAAACTTCGAGCGTAAAGATCACTCAAAATATACATCCCTGCCTATAAAACATTCGAAACTATTGAAACAATTATTAGGGGCAGGATATATTCAAAATAAAAAAGTATCCGAAGAAGCTTTGCAGCGTCACAGGCGCCATTGTGAATTGCTGAAGAATCCTTCTTTAGCCCTACCTAACGAACCGCCAGTTCCTAAGTCTTTTAGGCTGGACCGTTTTTGTGACTACCATCAGTTGTGTGGGCACGATACCGATTACTACTGGGCATTGAAAGATGATATTCAACGCATGATTGACGATGGTTCTCTGAATCTAGATGGCAGTAGTCCAACACGTCCCGAAAATCAAGCGATGCATGTGTACAAAGACCCGTTAAACGTAAATAATGCACCGTACACCATCAACGTGGTAAGTACGGACAGTGGAGGGAAGGTACCACCTAAACAACCCTTCGTTTTATGTGTACCTACCAATTCACCCTAGGGGGTAAGTTCCTCACCGGCAGTTAGCGGCGTCTCAAGGCCACCCTTTGTTATTCAGACACCCTCTCCAGCTATAACTCGGTTTCGCACTAACAATTAAGCCACAGCCATGCCCACACCTACTCCTAAGGCACCTTTTATCCTTAGGGTACCAAAACCACCGGCTACCCCTTTTATGCAGGGGCAAGCTTCTAACCAAAACCACCAACCATCATCCAATAAAAAAAAGGAAGGGGATGCATCAATTAATGCCACCAAAAACCACTCTACGCTAGGCTTCGCTAAGCCCAGGCCCCTAACCTCTGTACCTTCGCCTGCACCTTATGGGCAAGACAAGGGTACAAAAACACAGCCACCTCCCCTCGGCAGGAAAAAACACAACCCTCCGACTGACGCTATTCCGCCTTGAGAAATCCGTCTCTTAGGGCGAATGGAAGAAGACAGAGGAGATAAGCAACCCAGCCGAGAACGGGACGTCCTTGACGTATTTACGTAAGTCAAGCAGGCTCTAAAATAGAAGAACACAACATTGAGCCTCTATGACTTGCTTATGACATCTCAAAAGCACCGTGAGGCTATGGTCCGTATGCTGACATCCATACCTATGGATGAAGGCTTACCAGCAGAAGAGGAAGCGATACATGCTATCATGTTTCCCCCCGCCACTAAGCAACCCAAACCAACCCCTTTGACCTTTCACGATGAATCCATCAAAGATGATCTTGAGAAAGGTCGCATGACAACAGAACCCATGTTCATCACCATCCGAGTTGGTCAACACCGGATCCAGAGGGTGCATGTTGACGATGGCGCGGCCATGAATGTCATCCTTTATCCTATAGTGGATAAGTTGGGGCTGGTCAACCAGATCAGTCCTACGATGACATCGTGCCTAAATTCGTTCAACGGGGCACAAGTTCAAGTCAAGGGGATGGTGCATATCGATTTTGTGGCAGGAGACCAGTTCCCAATAGATGCCACATTTATCGTTGTCGAGGAAATGCCCAGTTTCAACCTGATTCCAGGAAGGTCCTAGCTAGCCCAACTGAGGGCAGTCTCGTCACCAATACATCAAGAGATACACCTACCTTATGTAAGGGAGAGGTAGTAATACACGGTGATGAAATAACTCCTAGGGCTGTCAATAACATCGAGGAAGAACAGGGTTCAGAAATTGAAATGCCTGAAGATCAAACCCATGTCCAAATTCCCGAACAAGTCGAAATGAATAACGACAGCCTAGCCTGGGCCACCCTACCATTTTAGGGAGAGGAGGATGATGTGGAGGAGTCAGGTCATAAATCCCCTCACCCTTATGCATCACTCAATGTAAAGGCCATCAAGAAATAATTACGGGCTAGCGATTGATCTGAGTTGTATTTACGCACATCGTTACATTTTCACTAGTTTTTCCATTTTTGTTTATCAAATTTGACTGTCATTTTTCTTCAATATACATATATTTATGTTTTCTATCCATTATGCCATTTATACTTCCCAGTTTACACCATTTACGCTTCTTGACTTCTATTAGTCATATTAATTACGCAAATATGTACACTTTTATCAATTATATTCCCTGACGTACGTAGATGGCCCACAATGGCCTAAAACTAGTAAAAGCCCGCAACGTCCTAAAACTAGCTAATTCGTTTATATCTTACGCAAACGATATGTGACGGCCCGTAATGGCCTTAAACTAGCGACTCCATTCTACAGTCATAATAATGCAACCTATCCAAAATCTTTAAAAAATTCTATTTATGCTTTGTATAAATAAAGACATAAAATTAAAAACCATAAAGAAAATCTCATGATTAATCATGCCAAGATTCATATTGCCAGTGTTCAACTTCCTAAATAAAATAGTATGTAAATCACAATTATGCATCCCCTCTAGTACCACTATTGCCCGTATCCCTTAAGTCTGCCTCTAAGCCTAACAAATCGTCCTTGAATGGGCTGTCCCTTTTAGGGAGTATTCCTTCATGAGGAATGTCATCTTCACAAGGTTCTTGCACCAACACTTGCTCCCCAAGAGAACGGTCCGCGTCATTACGCTCTCCTTCTTGAATGTGCTCCTCATTCTGTCCACCTTCTTCATCCATTCCTTGTACCTACATACAATAAATACATAAGCAAAAACTATGATAAGACAAGTCAGAAAATTTAAATTCAATAACACTCAAAACTTACTTGTAATGGCCCTACAACTGCAGCAAAGGGGAGTTGATCTAAATCAACCCACAGGCGTTGCATAATTTCGTCTTCGGTCAACTCAGACCAAACTTCGTTTCCCAGATTAGTTACAGCCTTCACCTTCCCTTTCTCCACGCTAGTCCATTGGGGTGGTTCAGGGAAGAAGGTAGGAACTGTGGTATCTTCCTCGGGAAGAGTAATTTCTCTTTCCTGGGACGCTCTCTCTGTTACCTGCTCCTGGAACTTCTCGAAGGCCTTAGATGCACCAATGACATCGAGGAACAATATCAAGGATTGAGCTTCAACGGCAGAATCTCAATAGTGCTGACGATAAGCGATACTTTCTCACTTATATAGATGCTTATGATCTTTTTGTTTCTGCCCCCACTCTTGGACACTTGCGCAAAAGTCCTTCCAGTCCTGGTTCTTCTAGGCCAAGAGCTCTATTTGCATCCTTTGCTCCACCAATTCAGGACTGGTTTGTATGCTGTTTCTGACCGCGGTCCAGTAGCGAGCATAGTCAATGACAGCCATCCGCCAAAGCTCTTCACCCATTCCTCACGCTTGTAGGAATTCGCATCATGATCTTAAGTCTCCAACCTCTTTGGTCAGAGACATCCTTTCCTTATCTGACCTCTGCAGCTTCTTCCAGAGGTCTTCATTGACATTTTGACTCTCCCACAAGGAGCGAGTCGAGCATAACGCATATTTAGGCATTTTCTCATAAATGTTGCGTGGTATGACCGCTCCTTCCGATGAAGGCTCAATAATGTCTAGGTCAATGGGCTCCGTAGAGTCCCATCGAAGGCGAGCTCCTGATGACGAATATAAAATCAAACGTAAATAAACATTATAACCTTATAATAAAATAAGCATACTATAGCGTAACATACCAGCCCCAAGATCGACGTGCTCGAGGCGCTTGATCATATCACCGACAACGCCTTCCATGAAGGCAAATTTATCAGGGAATTCCCCCCACACTATGCCTACAACGGCGGACGGGGATGCCTCTCATTCATCTATAGCGTAATTAAGTCAAAATTTCTAATTATTAACAGAATTCCTTAAAAATTTTAATACACTGATTACCTCTGCCTATTCCAGTGGGGACTGCATCAACGTTCTCTACCTCCTCTCTCTCCTCGCACACAAGGGTCTGTGCGTCACTCACTCTGATAGCTGAGGCCTCCTCTTCTAAAATTAGGGCCCCTTCCTCACGCCGTAATATCACCACCCCTGTTTCAGGGGTCAACCGCTCTATAGGTCTCCTTGTTTATGTCATATAACACATTTAAATAATTCAGAATACCCTGAATAAAGTTGTGTAATACAACAATTACCATAACTTTCACTATGTCTTTACGCTTACTCGGCGGAGGTTTACTCCACTGAAACCTGACTTGCACAGTTCTGCCCGTGCCACCTGCTGGTTCCACAAGCACCTCGGTTAAACAAGGCCTTTTACACTGAACCGAGGCATCTACTATCTCTGCCGCCGGGCGCTTCCCCTGTGATGCATTACCAGTGTAAGTGGGAAGCGCCCCACCTACGCTGTCTGGGCCTTGCGTTCATGGTGCCGCCACATCCCTAGTCGTCATGGAAAGCGACTCCCCAATTCCCTCCGAAGGATCCTGTGACTGGATAGTGCCGAAGAGATGGGAAATCCAGGGTTTGGATAACTAGTCTTGGTCCTATTGCACCCAGACCCCATTCCTCTGGACCACCAAAAATTTGGCAAAACGCCAGAAGTAAGCTATAAAGAAGGCGAAGTGCACACTGAAATGGGACTCAACCTTTTGGTGGAGCCTGATCATCTCAGTGCGTAACCTCTCAGCGAAATAGCTTGCCCAGTCAAATTGGGTCCCCTCCTTGATCACCTCTCGCATGATACGGGCTTGTTCTATAGTAAAGAACTTCCCCTGCGAGAGTGTTCTGGGGAAAGCCCGGGCTCGGAAGAGGGGATAAATGGTCTTGGCAACCTCTAACTCGATCTTTTCACAAGGGATCCTCTTTGTGTCCTTCTTAGTCCCCAACCACTCCTCCAAATCTTCCTAACATTTAACGCTTCTCCTCGATTTTTCCTCTATGGGAAGACCGTCAGAGGGGACGCCGAAAAGGTCAGTAAACAGCTGAGCGTCGATATCAAAATGCACACGCACATTACGCACACGCGTACAAAAACGTTCAGCCCCCTCGCTGAAGGAGTTAACCAAGGTTAACATTTTTCTTGCAGGGACATCAGGGGTTACAGCCAGGAATAAATGCATCAGCCTCGCTTCCCGCAGCTTAGTGACCAATGCAACTGGGGCCACCGCATGGCCGAGCCAGCATTGTGCTTCCTTTATGTCACCATAACGGAAGAGGAGGGTGTTTGTCTCGCGGCTGGAAATCGTGATGGTAACTTCTCGGGATTCCCTAACTGATAACACAAGACACAAGTTAAGATAACAAAAACACTGTTACGCAACATTTCAAAATAACAAAAAAAAATATAATATCCTATAACTAATTGTAGCAATAAAACCTTACCAGGTCCAAATGGCAAAGGAAATGGAAGAAGCTTCCTTTGCACATCTGCGAGGATGAGGGGCGGGTTCAAAGTCCATTCCTCATGTATCCACCCAAGATTCTGGTAATTCTTGAAAGAATCGGCATAACGGGTCGGATACTCAGGAATTTCGAAGGCCATTTGTCCCATTACGTCGACGCGTACGTTACTAGTGGACGTAAACTCATTTATCGTCCTTTCGGTCTAGGACAATGTATCATTATTGCCCACTAACCCATTTTCGTTAATGAAGAACCTGTATCATATGGCACATTACTATCTTATGCTTTGCAAATTCAGACATTAGAAAACATATTAACAATACCGCCAGTAAAACAACTTACCCACCCAAATAATACACCGTGCCTGGTGGATTATGAAAGTAAGTTGAGACATGATGAGCCACGAACAAAGTATTATACGCATGATAACAGCTAAATCTGGGCATCTCCCAAATCCAACTTAAACACCTCAATCCTCTGATGCTAAGTTCGTGGTCTTGAGGACGACTAGTATCAATAGCCCCGTCTGTCAGGAAAGCCAGGACAACCTGTGTAGAACCAACTAGCAAATGTTCCAAAATAGCTCCAGCCACATCACCCGACAAATGCAACCAAATAATGATACTGTAGTTACGCAACAAAAATTGCAAAAACTCCAACGCACCCTTCTGGAATCATATAGCCTTCCCCTACAAATGAGTTTGAGGGGGAGGAACATTGGCTGCGAGAGGATGTATACAACATAAAACCCCGACTATGTCCAAAATGATTAGGACAGGTTTCACCATGATACTGTACAGAACATAAACACGTTACCATCTAGATTCCGTTGCATGTTTAGGAAAACTATAAAAATAAAAATAAAAAAAAATTTAAATTACGCTTTAGCCATACAGCCGAAATCGCTTAAACCCTTGTAATAGTACAAGGTTTGTTTCAGACAATGGCGATAGATGCAATACTATTATCTAAACCCTCGTTTTAATATAAGGTCTACATCCTAAAACTCTAGTTTACGTAGATGACGCAAAAGGATAAACACAAAAAAAAACATGTCATCAAAAGCAATATGAGTAAGTAATGGATGGCCTACCGATTCAGGGGAGTGACATCTCTCACTTCGACCAAGGCCTGCGAAGCACGCTGCAGACTCCCTTGTACTTCGTCGATTTTTGCCAATTTGGTGTTCTTTCCTCTCACCTTCGGCGCCATTGTTACAGTCCTGAACACCTTCACAAATAATGCGCTGCAATCTTTTACTCTTTCTCCTTCTCTCTGCGACAGCCGAGAATTCGAATTTGCGATAGCCAACAGCCTATTTTCGATAAGAACTGCCTACTTATATGCAAAACTAACCGACTTGACGCCCAATTAAAGTGAGACTTGCCCAAACGCTGGTGTTAGTATGAGCTGGAACCCAAAGATCAGGGCATTAATTGAGGTAGATATCGCATGCATTACAGTCCGAAACGACCTTAAACTACTGTATCTTATCACCTCGTAATCGGGTCACATTAATTACAAGCTATTCACAGTATCCAAAATTCAGTTAGCCCTTCACGCTCAGCAACGTCATGCCATACCTTTTTCAAAACTACACCACGCATCATACGTTAATATTGGCGACATCTAACTTAGCATTTTCCTAACCACTTTCATATTTGGCAATTTTGCAGGACAGTTGGCAAATGGACGAAACTTTATCTGCACCCCTAGCCTTAATAGGACCACATAGGGGAATCATTAGACAATTTGATCCCACACTAGTAGAAACTAACCTTGCCCTCAATGACGCAACCATAGCCTCGTCAGAAACATCTCTAGACTAGCCAGAACAATCGACACGCACGCTAGATCTGGAGGCTGGAGATGTAATCGAAGACCCCCTTTACGAGGTCTCTGTGGTTACGCCTAAAGGTGAGACTAAAACTCTTAAGGTTAGTTCTTTACTAGACCAAAAGGCACATGACAACATAAAACAGGTGCTCTAGAATAATGTCACAGTGTTCGCATGGTCATATGAAGATATGCCGGGACTAGACCCAAGACTAATACAACACAACATAATTCTAGATTCCCATATTAAAGCAATTAGACAAAAAGCACAAAAAATTAAGCCAGAAGTCACGCTAGCAGTACATGATGAGATCACTAAACTGTACCAGGCTGGTTTTATTCGCACGGTCGATTACTCAGACTAGGTATCTAACATTGTAGTTGTCCCTAAAAAGACCAGAGGGATACGCATCTGCATAGACTTCCAAGACTTGAACAAAGCTACAATCAAATACAATTTCCCGCTACCTAGTATCGACCAACTAGTGGATACAACTGCTGGGCATGCGCTTTTATCCTTCATGGATGGCTTCTCAAGCTATAATCAAATTCGCATCAACCCAGAACACCAGCTGACAATGACATTCATGACACCTTGGGGGACCTTTTGTTACACTATGATGCCTTTTGGTTTAAAAAATGTCGAAGCTACGTATCAATGAGCTATGACATACATCTTTAGTAATTACCTCCTAAGGAGACCGAATGATTATGTTGACAATATAGCTGTTAAGTCTATAAGGTCAGAAGATCATTCGGAAGATCTGGAGTTAGTCATTAAAAGATGCTCCAAATACGACCTCCGGCTCAACCCAAAAAAGTGCGTATTCGGAGTCAAAATCAGATGCATGCTAGGGTTTGTGATATCGGAAACTGGTATACGAGTAGACTCTGACAAGGTCAAGGCCATTGTTGAATTGACACCCCCTACAAATCTCAAAAAATTATGCGGATTGCAAGGGAGGTTACAGTTTATCAGGCGGTTCATTTCGAGACTAACAGACAAGTTACACCCTATGGAGCATCTGCTAAAAAATGGGGTTAATTTTGAATGGACAGATGATTGTCGGCGTGCATTTGATAGTTTGAAGTAAGAACTTCAATGCTTGCCAATATTATTCCCGCCACAAAGGGATCAGCTGTTCTACATCGACCTCGCAACCTCAGACGTAGCCTTAGCTACATTACTCTGTCAGAAGAGGGACGATGGATCAGAAGTATCCATCTACTACTTGAGTCATGCTCTATGTGCGTATGAAACGAGGTATAATGAAGTAGAGCATAATTGTTTAGCATTAGTATTTACGCTGAAAAAATGCAGACACTATCTTTTCCGTAGTCAGGTCAACATAATCTGCAAAAATAACATCCTTAGGGCTATTACGCACAATCTGTATGAAAGTAGTACAATAGCTCGTTCGAAAGCTATCACGGCAGAATTCAATTTGGATTACATTGGTCAATCTTCTACGAAAGGCCAAGCGATAGCTGACCAATTAATAACGTCACCTATTGACAGTTAGGCGACGATAGAGCCTGAATTTCCCGACGAGCATGTACATAGTCTAAGCCCTGTCCTAACAGGCCTCGAAGCAACATTACATTTTGATGGAGCTTCAACCGCTAAAGGCAACAGTGCTGCCATGGTCATTACGCTATCACCTGAGGATGTATGTCTGCATGCCTACCGCTTGACTTTTCCTTGTACGAACAACGTGGCAGAGTACGAGGGGCTCCTCAGGGGATTATTAACAGCCAAAGAGCTCGATGTTCAACACCTGGCGATTAGGGGCGATTCGATGCTTATTATAAATCAAATCACAGGAGTCTACGCTTGCAAGGCTGCACATTTACAGCCCTACTGCGACATGGCTAAAGATCTTCTGAAGCAATTTGCAGCAACCAATGCCCAACACGTGCCTCGAAATGACAACACGCTAGCTGATGCCCTAGCTACATTAGCTTTAAATGTGTCGTCACACCTGTTCGACACTTGTCCCACCTTAATAATAGAGTGTACAGATCCTATCATTCAGACAGCGTAAATATCTTCATTGCTCGAGGATAGAACACCAGAGTGGTACGATAACATTAAAACTTACCTCCTGCATGGCAAACCACCACATGAGCTAACACGCGTACAAAAAGATGCAATCCGCAAGTGAGCTAGGCAATACGTCATCATAGGAGATAGTACCCTTTGTAGATGCTCTTTTGATGGAGTACTGCTTACTTGCATTAACAAAAACCAAGCACAACGTATAGTCAGCGAGGTTCACAAGGGACTGTGCAGAGGACATGTAGCCCCATGAGCCATGGCCTCTAAAATCCGTCGCTTAAGGTACTATTGGCCGTATATGGAAAAAGACTGTCTTACAAAGGTTAAAACGTGCGACACGTGTCAACGTTACGTGAACCTTATACACATGTCACCTACGGAATTATACACGACTCAGATTACATGGCCCTTTCAATGATAGGGATTAGACATTATAGGGCCTATCACACCAAAATCTTCTACAGGTCATAGCTTCATAATCACCGCAACTGAGTATTTCACAAAGTGGGTGGAAGCCATCCCTTTGCAAAAGATCACATCTCAACAAATCTGTCATTTCATTTTAGACAACATTGTAACTAGATTTGGCCTCCCGATGACTATCGTGATCGATAATGGGCCACAATTTAGCAGTGTGGAAACCAAATCTTTTTGTGATAGCCTTAGTATCAAACAATTTAGCGAATGGTTAAGCCGAAGCAACGAACAAGGTCATTATCAACTTGCTCAAGAAAATGCTCAACAGCAACAAGAGACGATGGCATGAAAAGATCCTCTATGTGCTATGGGCGTATCGTACCACATGTAGAACAACCACAGACAGTACACACTATAGCCTAGTCTATGGATCTGAGGTGGTGCTACCCCTCGAATTACAAGTTCCTTCTCTACGGATGGTCCTCTCCATGATTATAAATGATGCTCAACACACCGAGTCTCGGATCATGGATTTGGACTCAGTAGAAGAGAAGCAAATACAGACGCTTGATACCATCGAAAAGTATCAAGATAGGCAGAGGTGGAAGCACCATCATAATCTTCAACAACGTCTGATCGAGAAGGGAGATTTGGTTCTCAAGGCCGTTCGTGAACCAGTAGGCAAGTTCTCTGCAAACTGGGAAGGCCCTTTCTTGGTGGTTGATGTGTATGGCAACGGTGCATTCAAGCTAGCAGATATCAACGGCAATGAGTTACCGAATCCCGTGAACCATATATATCTGAAGCGGTACTACGTCTAGCTGCATATCCAATGTTAACATCAGGCAAGTTGCAATCGTCCGCTACAACATAAAACTGCCACTTTCTGCACGCGTCCGCCACGACGCTAAACTGGCAACGATCGTCCGCCACGACGTAAAACTGGCAAGTTGCAATTGTCCGCTACAACGTAAAACTGGAAGTGTTGTATAGGTCGGCCAAGACGTAAAACTGGCATTTCCTGCATGCGTCTGCCATGATGCTAAACTGGCACCGGCTGTCCGCCATGACATAAAACTGGCATAGGTAAGTATCCGTCTGCTGAGACGTGAAACCAGCATAGATTTGTCCCTGGGTCACGACATGAAACTGACATCCACAGCACGGTCTGCTGAGACCATAAATCAGTTCTACCACCATCCACTATGACGTAAAACTAGCATTTTTCAGTCCGCCCAAACTTTAAACTGGGATCATGGTCTGCTGGGACTTAAAACCAGCAACAGCAGTCTACCAGGACTTAAAACTAGGACCTACAGACCGCCAACACATGACTCAGGCGAGCGCAACCGTCTCTGCGTGGCTGCAACACGAACGGGATGGGATGTTGGGATAGCCCCAGCATCACCACCTCGCAGGCATTCTATTGATTTCTCGGATATGTGGAAAGGCATACTACTGACCCCTCGGAGATGCTGTCACTACACCCATTTCAGCAGTGGCACCTCTGAGAGATTAGTTTTGCCATACGAAGCCCCAAAGGAGTTCTCATCAACCACGACCTTAGGGACCTCCACTTATCATCACTATTAGACTCTAGCTTCACAGATTCACCTAGTTGGTTCTTTGCATAACCAGTCGGGTGCGATGAGTCTGATTTTCTTTGGCGGCGATATGCTGGGCCGAGCATCAACATTGAGACCCTGGCCTCATGCTATGGCTCCTCGTTCATGGCCCGCTCACTTTGTCCCACCCCAAACAGTACTTGTTTCAACAACCTCTCCGGTGATTCGGCTGAGCGATGGTGTCCTCTGTTTTCTTCTTTGATTGTAGGTTACTTGCTACGAGGATGTCGTTCAAGAGTGCGTTCATCTGAGCGGTGAAATACCGACAACATTTTGAGATGGCCGCTTAAGTTATCCTATTTTCCTCATAATCCTACCTCTTGCTCTTATTCCCCTCCTTAGCCATTCCATCTGTTTCCCTTACACAAAATGTGAATACGCAGCATACACTTTCCGCATCTGCATTATAGTTAAGTCCATGAACTGGCACAACGCAACTCGCCTAATGGACACAAAAAAAAAGAGTGGGGTCGGCAAAATGGATGAAACACAACTCATCCAGGTCGTGCAGATGCAACACAATTTGTCTATGCAAGTCCCTTCATCTACAAAATGACGGCATAACTCCATGCAAATGCAATCGCAGGAGAAAGCCTAATTGCTTATGCGCAAAACACTATACTCACTCATCTGAGTCTTCCCCAAACCTCATTTGAGTCTTCTTCGAACCTCTCTCCTATTACCTCTGTATGAATTCCCTCACCTACCATTTTATCTCCCCTTTCCCTCATTTTTGCACTTCTGCTTTGACAGGGCGACACTTGAGTAATTGTTGATGAACGTTGTTGATACTTTTACCCATTTGGTGTTTCGTATTCTTTGTCGACGTCTTTTGGGCAAGCCCTCTAAACGTCAACAAAGAGGGGCCATTGAAACACCGTGAAAATTGCAAATCGGCCTAGGGCAAAAATTCACAATTCGGGCAAAAGTTTGGGACAGAAATCCAAAAGACAGAACAAGGCAAAGACGCGAGTAGCATCAAGTCTCCAAGCTTTTTACAAATTCCAACCTTACTTTTTTTTCTCTCTTACGCTACATTACGCAACATAGCGTAATGACACTCAGCGTAACTCTGCTTAATGTAGCCCGATATCAGAAAGTAACTTACTTCAACGAATTTGACGAAGTTTAAGGGCTAAGCAGCGTGATATGCGACTTGTCACATATTTCGTTAAGTCTTTTGTTCAGGGCTGAATTTGCGCTCCATTACGTAGAGCAGCGTAATGAGCTTCGAGGAAGTCAAAGTCAGAGTCCAAAGGAAGCGCGGAAAATTGATTTTTTTTCTTCTTTTCTTTTTTTGCAGATTGGTCGCTTTACGCTTATTATGCTACACAGCGTAAGCAAGCGTAACTTATTATAAAGTTGACCATTTTTACACTCTATTACGCTTTGCGGCGTAAATGAGCGTAAAACACCTTGAATTAACTACTTCTATGCCCTATTACACTCTGTCACGCTATGCAGCGTAAACGAGTGTAATATAGCCTAAAGTCAACTAAAGCAATACCAGACACGCACCGCTTTCCATACGCACAATACGCTCATCAGTGTATCACAGCGTAATCGTGAGGCGGCTTCAACAGGAGTGGTTGATAGCGTACTTTGTCCCCTTTTCCAAAAACGTGACACAACATGACTAGTTTCAATATAAAATTTTCCAAGCCAACGGCATTTTGAAAGTTCGAAACACGTGTCATCAGGGCCGTGCCTTCTCCATGTACTACTGAACCTATAAAACTCTAATTGGCGAAGAAAGAAGGAGGACCTTTTGGCAAAGACAGAAGACATTTTTTGAGCATTGGCAGCAGGAGCCATCGGTCCTTTGGCGAAAATACAGTTCTCTTCATTGGCGATCATTAACAGCTTTGAGCAAAGACTACCGAAGGCAAAAGGTGCAGATCAGAGATCGAGAGATCATCTGGTGCAGTTGGCAAGATTTATTGATCAGAAACAGTTGATCAATAGACATCCATGCTTGACCTTCCTTGCATTCCATCTCTGGCTTACGAGGTAGACCGAGCTTCATTCTGTACTACTTGTTGAACAGTTTTCTTGTTTTTTTGTGTATGCTTCACACAGGATAAGCAGAGTTTGCTATTGGAACTTTGTAAATAATATACTCAATCTTCGAGTCAGAACATAGATCTTGGAATTGCGCATCTTTCCTAAATCTGATCCTCCTTGTCACGTTGACGTTGTCATTATTTCAATTTATTTACATCGTTTTCTACTCCTTTTATGATTCATTGGATCGATTTGTTTCGTGGAATATCTATATAATACATATATTATCGCGATATTCGTTAATTTACTAGTTAAGTAAGTCCCTGTCTGATCGACAAGACCATTCAGGGCACCGTGGGTTCGTTTTCTCTAGCACGGCCCTCGCACAGATCTGTGGTTAAGACTCTGTACACGGATCTTCATTTGGTATTTTCTAGCGACTGACGTTTTCCGTCATTCCAGAGACTACTACCTAGGGTGCTTCCTGTATGGGTAGGGAAACCTAGGAATAGTCTCAACTAAAGAGGGCTATGTGACATTCCAAAAAACTAAATTAAATTGAAAAGTTGGGAGAATTTAAATTGAATACTATCTTGAAAACACAGTAACCAATAAATTTTAAACTTTTCCATGATCTCTCACTCTACCACTAGTGTAGCTGCCGAAACGTGCTCACTGCCGAGCAGGAAAACCCTGACCACTGTCAGAATGTGCTATATTTCTTTCATCCTACATTGCTGGGAGAGAGAGATAGAGAGAGATCCTACACCATTCAATGCACTGCTTGCCTCCATCACACGCTATGCACCATTGGCTGCAACTCACTGCACTGTCATTGTTGTTGTGGTCATCAACCGTTGACGTGCCACTATCATTGACTTGACAGTTCGCACATAGTGAGGTACTCATAGAGAGAGAGGCCCACCATTTTCTAGATGTCACCTACTAGTGGGAGAGAGACTGGCTGCCACAATTGCTAACAGCAACTACGCAAGAGCTTACTGCGCATGCCACCATCATGCCATGCATAGTGCATCGTTGAAGCTCTAAGAGAGAAAGCCCTCTTGTCTACTCATCACCTACCAACCCCTAACATGAAATAGTTTGCAAATGCATCTATCGTTATCTACACACTTGCCACAGTCATGTGAGAAGAGAAGGAAGAAGAGAGAGATGCCACTGCCTTTGGTATGCCACACACCTTACCATTGACACATCTACACTTATCATCGTTAGTTGGAGACTACTGACGTTGTGCACCATCACATATGCCACTACTATCAAAGAGAGGAGAGGCATCCCTGCTATCCACTGTCACCATCACATGTTGTTTGCCATGTCTCCTGCCACACACACCTCCTGCTACTAACACGTGACTAAATTTTGTTGGCTACTGACACTTTTGCTGATGTCACCACTCTAAAATTGCTATTAGAGAGCCACGCACCACTACAGTCTACCATTGGGAGCTATCATGGATGCTACTACCGCTACTCACCTATCATGATGCATGCCTACTAATCCAACATTTTCGTTCAAGTGCAACGCATTACCAGGAGAGCCTACCATGCGCACTTGTGCTTGTCAGATGCTTGGCTGTAACCACCTACCTGTTTTTAGTGAGAAAGAAAAAGATGTGTCTACCAGAGAGAGAGGAGGCTTTGGATCTTCCCACTTCTAATTTCTAGCATGTCCCATCTCCATTATTTAAATAGTGGCTACAACTTGGTGCATTGAATGCCCACATCCCATGTTCTCTCGTAACTCTTGGCACCACCACCATTGGTAACGCCATCTCTATGGCCATTACATAGCCCATCATGACATGACAATGTAACTATCACCACAATCTCGCCATTATGAATCAGGCTCCAAGACGTTCATACAAATTAACTTTCTTTATGCTTGATGCTGCATAAATAAATAAAACATTGAACAATGCATGGTTGGAGAATTACGAAACCACAAGTGTCATACAACTACTTTTCCAATTTCTTCTCTTAGACTAAGCTAATAGAATTAGATTAGTTTCAAAATTAGTGTTCACCACAATTAACATAGCACTAGTTTGGAAGGTGTTTTAGATTAAGCCATAATAATGGGACAATATCTCAAAATCCTTGTCCTTCATACAATCTTAAGTTTACTGCAAATAAGATTTCCACGAATTATATTATGCATTGTTCTTGAAAGTTATGACAAAATCATTGCAAGCCTACTTGTGACAATATCATGTATGTGTTGATGGATGACAATAATTTAAAGGTTGCATGATATATTTCATTGAAAGCACCTTTATTCAAATTGTGAAACCCTACCCAAGGGATTGGACTAGTAAACCATGACCTTGTGCCTAGCATGGGTGAGGTTGACATCAAAAATTTGATTCATATATAATAAGAAATGTGTGCTAGAATTGAATTTTCTTTTTTGTTCCCTCTCACAATACCCAAATTTGTTATGCTATTTTATGTTTCTCAGAATTTGCATGGCATTTGATCTCATCAAGTTGTAAGGTCTTACATCTTTTACCACCTTTGCAAGGACTCTATTCATTATATTTTTCATAATAAATGTACTTCATAAGTTGCTGTCAATTGTATGTGAGACATTTTAGCCACTTAAAAAATTTTCTTCATTTCCTTTTTTGAAGATTCTAAAATATTTGAACTTTAATTTAAATTAATGGGGTCATATGAAATTTCATTAAGATTCATATCTATATCTGCATCTACACTTGATTACTTTTGAACATTATTTTTTGAGTATCAGCTACCTTGTAATATTTTTTTAATTCAAACACTCTTGCTTTTTTTTAATCAAATCTATCAATAAAAAAATTGGTGTAATTATTAAACTTAAGTGAAAATCTTTTAACAATTTGTCATAAAATTTAAACAAAAATTTGATAGTAACACATTTTAAAATTAAATGCAATACAATCAATAAGCTTATTAAAAATATATATTCTACATAAAGTTAAATAGTGAAATAACAAACTTGAAAGAAATTATTACTTTACAACTTTCTAAATTACCATAGATTTTATGTTTACTTCTAACTTTGAGAATGAAATGAAAATAAAATCTTTGATAATGAAATAAAAATTAAAAAATGCAATCTCTTTTAATTTTTCTTATTTTTTCAGCCTCTATACATTTTCTTCAATCCAAGTTTTTCAATTCAAATTTCAAACTCCAAGAAAATAGATATTATAAGCTATTAAAAAAATGCACTATTATATCTGAAGTTCATAAACACATAAATTATTATCAAATAATTTCAAAGTAGATATGAAAACTAATTCCAGAATTTTTGCGTAGGAAATGAAAACATTAAGATACAATTAGATTCATTTTTTGAGATTTCTATAAAGAATGATTTTCACATTTATGTATGCAAGGATGGATGTTTTATGATTCTAAAGGATCAAATCAATAAGTCTCTTATTAGTAGAAGTTTGGGAGTAGCACCCATAAATGAAGAGATTAAGGAAAATTATGTTAGATAATTTGGTTATGTGTTAGAATATTTTTTTTTAATAGATCTTTATTAAAGTCAAGGAGAACCAATAAAAGAGGTAGACCAAAGCATACTTGTTTGCTTGAATAAAGAAAGGCATTAAATATTTGGGTATTTATGCCTATTTGTTGGGACTTGCAACAAGACATAAGCTTATTGCACCCCCTGAACAGCTAAAAAAGGAGACCAATACAACTAACTCAAAGTGAAACCATTTAGAAAAAGGTAATATTATAAATAAAGCCTAGTTCTCGACATTGAAGTTGAACAATACTAGCAATAGAGCATTTCATACCATAGTCAAATTCATTGTAGTTTGTGTTTTGATACCAAGCATCTAGGCAACATTTCCAAATAAAGAAGATAATCTCAAATAAGAGGATTTTCTAGGCTTTTTGAAGGTGACGCTTAACACAATCATCTTGAAAAATACATTGAGGAAAACCAATAGAATGGTTAGGAAGGAAAACTTGGAGAGATTGAGACCATTTCCAAATGTTTTGAGAGAATGAGCAATCCCAAAAGACATGTTGAAAAGTGTCATCCACTTTACAAATGGGGCATTTAGGATGATCAATTCCTAAGAAATAAAGCCTATGTCCGATGGGAAGCCCTTGATGAACCAAGGACCAAAAAATGAAACAATGTTTAGGTTGGGCCTTGTAAGTCCAAATCCGACGAAAAATAGTTTTCCACTGGTGGTCCTCAAGATGTAAACTCCAACATCTATTTATAGTGGAGAATTGAAAATCTTGCGCGTGAAACCAAGATTTGGCTTTAGAGATGCCTAAAGAGCGAAGAGGGGAACTGTCAAGCCAAAACCAATCATCATACAAAGGAGTATTAGTATGCAACTTATGCACAGAAAAGTTGGAGAGAACTTGCTCAGTGTATTGGTAAATGATAATATCTTGTCTTTGAAACCCCCATTTACTTTCGCATGTGTCCAAGAGAGGGTAGGATAATCATTTCTAACAGTATATAATTGATCAATATGGTGGAGATTGTTGTCAGCCAAACGATTGGCTCTATGAGAGAATTCATCATAAAGACAACCTACATTCTTTTTAAAAATAGGAGACCACCAGATCGAGTGTGTCAATAGAGAGTGCAAGCTTATCTGGGAAGGTTTCCATTGCAAAAAACCTCTAAGTTGGCTCCAACACCACCAAATTTGCTTAAACAAGAAAGAACCTTTGATCTTCTAAGAGCCTTGACTAATGATCCAATTGCTCCAATGAGTATTTTGCCATCTATGGTGAATACCAAGACAAGAGATGTTATGCCTAAAAAGGATCTTCCAAGCTTCATCTCCGTCAATACACCGAGTCACCCATTTGGAGGCCAAGAGAATACTCTCGTGCTCAATAGAGGCAAGGCCTAAGCCCCTGTGTTCTTTACTTAAAGTGCAAGTATCCTAAGCTACTCGATGAAAAGCTTTGTGATCATCCTTATACCCCCAGAGGAAATTCCTAAGAATGTTGTTAATGCATTAAAAGGAAGATTTGGAAGGAGCCATAAAGGAAGAGTAATAGACATGAGTGGAGCTCAAAATATTAAGTATAAGAGCTTTTGAGACCAAAAATCTACTACTATTTTGATGTATGTGTGCCTTTAAAGCTCTTTAAAAACTTGTAAAGGAAGTAACAAAAGTGCACCTTCAAGATAGAATGGCTCATGTCATTACAAATATACATTCTTTAAAAAATTATGTTTTCTAATTGACAATTGATTTAGTTGGAAAGGATTGACATAAAAATACCCCCATTATTTTATAAGGAAACTTTTTTTTCTAGATGTCACAAATTATGAGGTGTTTTTTATTTAAAGTTAGGGTAGTTTTTTTACATATTAATAATAGTAATTACCAACATTTATTCTTCCATGCTCTTTTTTAAAGTGCCTTTACTAATGCAACTTTTCATAATTTTCCTTTTTCTTATAGAGCTTAAATTAGTGGCATGTGATCATGATACACATTTGAATATTCTAGATAAAGTTTATAAATTATCAGTTGTGCATAAGACTGAAAATGGAAGCCAAACTAGTAGCTTGAGAGGGTTTGAAAGCGATAAAATTATAATAATTTAACTAATTCTAGTAATGATATTGTGAAAGTTATATCCAATAGTTCAAAAAAGAAGGCTTGGTCTAACTATTATGATTTTCAAGAGTGGCCATGTAAGAAGTCTTAAATAATCTAAGAGAATTTTATTTAAAATAACTATAAGATATTCAAGAGGGACCATGTAAGAAGTCTTGAATAATTGAAGAGGATTTTATTTAAATAACTACAAGATATTTATCCTTTCTCTTTTCATGTTTTTCATTGGTTCGATGACAAGTTTGGGATATTGAAGTATCATTGTTTGGATGTTGCAAATCAACCAGGGGTGGGTTTAAGGTGCAATTTTCAAAAAGGCTTTTACATATGGACTCAAATAAGCTTGATTTTTTATATATGAACTAATTCAAACATATGTTGGCATAGCTTCCTAATTTGAGTTGCTTGTTTTAGGTTTGTGTTCAATTTTTAAGAGTACAACTCAAAATTTGAATAATTAGTTTCAACAATTTCTTAGCTCCAATCATGATGAAACAAAAATAAATTATAAAGTAGATATAAAATAGATGGGCTAAGGCTATGACAAGGATGTTGAATAAACTATCTTAAGTTGTTATTCTCCATATTATACTTTTCTATTTTAAATCCAATAATAGAACATAGCAAAAAATAAACATATCATCAAGATCAAACTTGTCATCCATTGGAACACATAAGATCATAATACCTACTTCTATGTTAATATGTTAGTGTAGAAAACTAAATTTTGATAACTCAAACTCATATGACAAAATAATGGTATATTACTCTTTCTTATCATCATAAAAGATGTAATCACGTAAAATGATAAAAATAATATAAACCTACAAGGAAATAAACTATACTTGTTATCCACCTATATGAAATCCATGTACTCTTTGACATATAGATGATTACTAGACAAGATTGAGCGGTGTTCCACATTTTTGGTTTTTATATCCTAAAAAACATATATATGATTATCAAGTAATTCAAGTAAAATTTAGAACATAGATAATAAAATTGAGGGCACAAAAAAGATAATTAATCTCAAATAATTTTCCCAACAGACCTTAAAACTCTAATGGTGTAAAAGATATGTAGTGGTTGTTTTGCCAAATAAGAACTTTAAACTACTAAGCTTAAAATGACTAAAAAAGGTTCTATATTAAAATATGAAATCTAAAACCCAAAAATTCTTTGTAAAAAAACAAAAGAAAAATTTTTTCTTCATAACTTTAAAGAACTTCAAACCTCAATCCCAAATTTCTTCACATGAATGTATCTACTAAAACATTTACCAAGATGATCTAGGAAAGTTAAAAAGATTCTTAATGTAATGTAGAAATATGGGCAAGACTATAATACATATTACAAACATATGAGCAGTATTGCAATGTAAGGATATGAGAATTGATAAACATGAGTGATTCATTCATTGCTATTTTATTAGTAGTTCTCCAAAACAATTATTTTCATTCTCCACATTTGAAAAAAACTTAAAATTATAAACCAAGGTATCTTCAAACTTGCTAGTTCTTTAACTCCACATCTATTCAATAATTTTTAATAGAATTACAACTTTCTTGAATTTATTTTCAATAAAATAGAAATTTCTTACATTGGTGGATGATACTATCTTAACCAATAAGAAGAATATAGAAAGGTTTTGTTCTTATGTATTTATTAATATAGGTATCCATGATGTTCAATATAAATTTCACTAGCAAGTTATACGTCCAACTTGAAAATTTCCATGTCATCCATAACCTTTATTTTTTATTTAAACTATATTTTACATTTAAAACTAGTAAAAATGTTTAATATGGGTGTCAAATTTAAAACTAGTAAAAGTGTTCGATATGGGTTCATTAATGTTATGGTGCCAGTGCATCCATATTTGACACCCATCATCAACTGTGCTTACATGTCTTTTGGTTCCATGGCTAGAGGGTTGGGACCAAGAAAAAATAGCTTGCATATTTTTTCCTTACAAAGACATTTTGAATCATACTAGATTCATCAATTACAATTAATTTCTCAAGGGTTAGAGAGAGACTATATAACATTATAGTTAAAGGCTAGAGGGTGGGACTAAGAAACAATAGCTTGCATATTTTTTTCTTTACAAAGACATTTCAAATCATACTAGATTCATCAATTGCAATTGATTTCTCAAGGGTTAGAGAGAAAATATATAACATTACAATTAAAGTTTAGTGGAGATCACTCGGTAACAATTAGTTTTACAAAAAAATTTAGTAGTGGAAAATGGAAAAATAAAAGAAAAATAAATATTTCTATTTCTTTTTTAAGAGAATTAACTTGTAGTTATAGGATAGAAGTAGTATGAACAAATGAGTAGGAAAGTGAGGGATACATGGGTTGTTATTAGTTTAGTGGGTGTAGAAGGATAATGCTTTTTATTAGGAAAAATAAAACAACTAACTAAAAAATGTTAAATTAATATAAATAAAAATTAATTTAAAAGAATTAGTTTATATATATATAGATAATGATGCAACCGTCATAATTAAACTCATAACTTCTAACATATAAGATAATGAGTTTATAAATAAGCATAATATATACTATAAATCATATAAAATGAAAAAAATTAGAAAGAGAAAAGATTAAATGAAGTAGTATTTTAAAAAAAATTTTATAAAATAGGCCACCATGCTAAGTGGATAAAATAGTTTCGATCATGATTAACATTATTAGAATGAATTCTAATTTCAGAGACATTTTTCATTTTTTATATCTACAAAATTATCCATTATGTAAAGAATATCACCATTATCTATTAACCACTTATGATTTATAGATGATTTATCAATTTCTTTGTGTCCTACAAGAGGTGATTTTGACAATATATTATATTATATGTCTTTTAAGTACTCTTTCAATATAATAGAAAAAGTTTTACTAGTTTCATCAATATAACATTTACCACAAATGTAAGAGATTTTATAAACACTACTACTTTTTAGAATATTCTTTTTATCTTTAAGACTGTTAAAAGAGTTAAATATTTTATTATAAGATTTAAAGACTATTATAATATCATGTTGTTGTTAAACTCTTATTTATTTTCAGAGAAATACATTTGATGTAGGGAATGGTGATGAATTTCTTCAATCTTAACTTATGCAAGTATAATAGTGGTATGCACTTAGAATAATGAAAAAGAGGTTGCACATTCTTAGAATAATGAAAACAAGGTTGTAGGTTCAAGGTTGTTTGTTTTTAATTCTTCCTTTTACCATGGAAAAATTGAAATTGAAACTAAAGTTTTATTATGTCTAAAGACTTATAGGATCTAGTGAAGAAATATTAAATTTTCATGAAAGATAAAAAATAGACTATACAAGTTGACCTAACTCCAATAAGGATAACTGAAATAAATCATATAATTTTTTTTTACTATAACATTATAACAATGTTTCAAATGAGTAGCCATAGCATAGAAAGTAAATGCGTGCAATTCAACCTCAAGGGCTTTTGACTTATAAAACCTACATTTATACTCTTCTTAGGGGAGATAAATCCATCTTTCACTATCAATTCTAAGATAATGTAAACTTAAAACAAAGCTTGTTGACAATACTTGATGCTTGATTGGAATAGCAATTAAGAGATAGTGAGTTTCTACATCTAGTTTACTAGATCTAATGTGATATAAATAAAATTGTTTTTTTCCTTCTACATTAGACCATAACAATGTTAAAGACTTCTGCTTGACTAATTAGTAAATATGCTTAGGATTTTGTAGCATTTCCTCCAAAGAATAATTCTATTTTCTTAACCATTGTATTCTTTATAGAGCTCAATCACCTAGCATTTTGGACCTCTTAAGAAAGTTTGTATGTTCTTCCTTGCCACCCCTACTTTCCTAGTACTTAAACTAATTTCATGAAAAATATTAGGTTCTTAGTAAAATTCAAATTCAAATAGGCACTTACCAATCATATAGCAAAATTCACTAGATGGTTAGTTGATAAAGGCTTAAAACTTAACTTTAACGAACAAATGAGAGATTTAGTTTTAAATTTTATTACTAACATGTTGAAGTTGTAATTGAGGTAAGGTTGAAATATAAGAAGCATAAAAATAGATGATAAATTTAGCAATCCTTTGAATCAAAAATATTATGCTTAATTAATAATGTAAAACTACTAGTGATGAGAAATGAGAATACCCTATGCCCAACCATATAAATCATAAGTGTGTACTAGCAATTTGGTCGAATTCCATGGACTTAGTTCCTAAGTTTACCCATAGTCCTAAACTATGAGTTAATGAATTGCATAATCTTTGACTTCCTAACTCATACTTGTACTATTTGTGTGTATAGTTAAATGTGAGTTAAGGCTTATGATATTTATTTTTGTTGGTATTTTTTATCCTAAGTGCAAAGTCAATAAATGAAGGTTTAATGATTAATTATTTAACTACTCATCTAATCTAGTGACTAGCTATCCTAACATAAGTAATCATTCCCTAGTCACCGTACACATCCTGAACTCATATTATGTTACTGGGTTACCAAACGACTTTTACTAGGCATTACCAAATGGTCGATACTAAAATTACCCAAGTGCAGCACGTCATGCTCGAAGTGGTTGTACTTATGTATTTATGATTAAGTGCATGAATTAATTAGAACTTATGAGATTAAAGTGCAAATAAGAAAGATTAAACTATCCAAGTGCTATAATCAATGTTAAAAATATCATCTTTAGTGTCATTCACGCCAATGCATTCAAGTACATAATGCTCGAATAAAGATTTGCTTAATCTCTTTGATTCATACTACAAGCACTCAGAGGAAAATATTCTAACTCTAGGGAAATAAAAATGTAAGAGCTTCACTATGCTATGGACTTAAGGTGCCATAATTGTAATTGGTATGTACATTTATATACGATTGGCTTACATCAACATCAACATCAATACATGACACCATGTGTCAATAGGGTTGCATCGATGCAACTTATCTGATGACACTTCATCATACCTCCACAACTAACTGAAAAATTATCCTTGATTGAACAAAAGTAGGATCAATCTTCTTACAAAAGCTAGGAAAGTATAGAATTTATTAATTGAAAAATAGACAGATTAACTAACTAACTCTAACTGCCAAATTGTACAAAATTACAAAAATTGGTATCCAAATCAAAAAAAATTGCATACTTTTACAAAATTATAGTAGGTATCCTTGAATTATCAAAGACAAGAAGAATTCTTAAATAATGCTTGCAGGTGAAGGCTTTTGTGATGTTGAAGTTCTTTTCCTAGTTCTGGAACTTGTGTTAATGGAGGTGGTTGAGGCTAACATGCTATTTCTAGTGGAAGCTTGAAAGCATCTAGTAATGCTTTCATCTTCTCTTCCTTATCTCATGGATCATACATAGTTCACATGCCTTTCCCAATGTGGAATGGTGCAAGAATATCCCACAAGCATGGCAATTATAGGGAACATCTCCTTAGCATTGGCAAACTAGGCTACAAATTATTTATGTTTGATGTCAAATTTCTTCCCCACATTCTGCAACTCATGGTAGTCATTCATCCATCTAGATAAGTTCTCAGCAACAGATCGTTGGTCAATGAATCTACTTCTGGGAACTTTAAGCTTTGTAGTGACTATTTCTAACTATTTCTTGGTCTCCTTGCGCTTAAATTCTACCTCATACAAGAGGTAGGAAGCAGCCACACTCTTCTCCAATTTCATCCTCAGCCTTCCTACTATTAGCATAGTCAAGTTTGCATAACAAAGGTTGGCAAGCTCCATGTACTTCATCATCTTCTTAATTTGCAACTTCTTCAAGTAGATTTCTACCTTGTTGTACATGTTTAGGCCATCAAAGATTAGCTACATATGTCACCTCTTTGCTAGAATTATTGCAGGGCCTCATTCATCTTTATCTTGACTAATTGAATTTCCTTCTCATTTACCTCCTTAAGGAGCCAAACCTAGCCCCTATAATGATTTTTTAACTATTCAAACTTCAAGTCTCATTTTTCCAAGCAACTACCTTTATGATTATTTTTTGACAAAGTACACAGATTTCCTTCATCAAGAGATTTATATTCTCTACTATCAACCTCCTCAGATCCAAATTCACCTTGGCTAGCTATTCCTACTATTATCAAACAAATTCGACCATCTAGTCTTTTTTTTGTTTAACATTTCACAGGTGATGAATGTCCTTGGTGAGAACCAAATTCTTCTTACAAACTTATGAAAAATCCTTGTCAGTATTGAAGGCCATGAATTTCTACAATGATGCATCAAAGACCATAACCTCCTTTACATTCTCAACCTCCCTTATTTTATTTTAAAGCTATTGGAAATCTTCATCCCTTATGAGGTCTGGGTTAAGAATAGCAGGATCAAAGAGATGGATCCATAACTTTGCAACCTTAGTAGCCAATTTTTTGTTCTCCATGATGGTTTCCTTTAGTTGAGCATTGGTGATTAGGAGTTTTTCATTCATCTCTAGCAACTCCAACTAGGTTATAAATATCTCATTCATGAGATCAAAGATCTTCAAAACTAGTTACCCAAATCCCACTAGTCATTCTAACACTTCTTCATGGTGAGTTGTGCTCCATCAACTACTTCCTACTCCTACAAATGTTTCAATGTCTACCATTATGAAAATGTTTAGGAAAAATGCTATAGAAGCATTTAGGACTTTAACTATCCTCTCAACCACTACCTCCACTACTATTTCCTATTTTTTAGTGCTACATCACTAGGATACTTACCCCCTCACCTTTCTCCAGGTGCACCAACAAAGTTTTGATGTTTCCTGAAATTTTAGGGAACTCTTGTTTAGGGATGGACATTGTAACCTTTTGAGCACTAGGATTTGTTCTTATGGTGACTAATGTCTTTATGTTGAAAATAACAAGGTAGTTTCCTCCAACCAACTAATGGTCCTTGTGACTTCATTTCAATGGCTAAGTGTTAGATAGTAAATTAATGGTTCCCCACCACCTATCGAACACTATTATTACTAGAACTACTACTCACAAAGTTTCTTGAGCCTTTTTGTAGTTGCAAGAATCTCCAATATGTTTTCTCTTATAGGCGATGGTGGTGGTGGCCTCTTTTCTTCCTACAAATTTACTACTACCTTATCCTTCATCATCTCTTGTGAGAATGTGGTAGAAGCATGAAAAATTGCACCATTGGCATAATGCACTATGTCTTCCCTTTTGCAAGGTTTCTAATGAGGCATTGAAAGGAAAATTCCTTCCTTTCTTTTTTGTTTTCTTTGAATCGCTTCTTTATCTCTAGATATATAAGCTGTAGAAGGTTGATAAGGAACTTATCACTTAGAGCAGCACATGCACAGGTGGAGAAGGTTGTGACCTTGCTTGACCTTACTATGGGGTTTAGGTGATAGGCCATGATTTTGAAGTAAACATATTTCACCTTTCTAAGTACACTGTACTCCTTACAATCCAACCCATAATAGCACAGTACCCACTTATTCTTAAAATCTAGATCAATCTAGATCGAGATTTCTACCAATGTTGCCCTATCGTTATGCAAACTGAGAGCCTTTGCAATAGCCTCAACTAAGTAGAAGATTGTGATATCTTTTATTTTGATAGACGTGTCTTCTTTTTTATTGTTCTAGAGTAAGTAGGTCTTCCTCAAGTACAATTCCCTACTAGATAAGAGAATGGACCACATTAGAGACCCCTATAGTTAGTGCAACCTTCCTCCAATGCCAATTCCAAGAAGAGTCCAAAGTTCAATTTCTAGAGAACCAAACTTTGAACCTCCTTGGATTTGATTCATTCTAGGTAGACCTTCGTTAGTATGACCTTGAGGTTAGGCCTTAGCTTAAGAGTGTTATCCTATCTAGATTGGTTGATTTCTACAATGGGAATCTATTAGATAGATTTGACTTCAAGCTCCCCCCCAAAGAGTTCTTATCACATGCATTGCCTTGGCCTCTTGTTCTTAAATCCATTGTAGTTGTTGTCGGCCCCTTCCTCCTCTTAGATGCTTCTTCCTTGGCTAGGACAGTCCTATTTTTGGTGCTCCCTTCTTTGGTGCCATTTTTGATAACAAACATAACCCTGGATTAACATTTTAGTTTATAATCCTTAGTTCCTTATGATATCTTTCTTATTAGATTAGGTTATACTTAGGTCTATTTGTGATCTTGGTAGGTTCATTATTTTATTAATCAACTACTAGAGTTGGTTTGTAAGGTTAAATTCTTATTTAAGATAGAATGCTAATATTATTTTAATGGGTAAACCTTGGGGAGTTTGAAGAATTCTGAAACATTTTTTGTCATAAACCATAGGTTGGTGGCCTCCACAATGGAAAGCTTACCTCCAGTAGCTAGAGGATCGAAGAACGAGATGAACCGGGCTAGCGAATCACAAGTTAGAGCACTTGGAATGTCTTTGGGCTCTAAAAACTGAAAAAAATTCTTTCTCATTTAGAACTAAATGGTGAAAAATGACTAAGTATTACATGTATTTATAGTATTTTTGTACTGTGTTGACAAGGATGTGTCAACTCATTAGCCTATGTCGACAAGGATGCATCAACACAACCATTTGAGCAATTTTTTCCAATTAAAAAATAAGGGTTTTTGAAATATTTTAAAGATGAAACAAGAGCCTAACAGAAGCCAAAAAATCATAGAAGGATGGAAAAATGTGAAAGATGGTATTAAATTTATTGGAAAAGGAGATGGAATTTGATGAAAATGAAGATGTTGAGGTAATGCAAAACTAGATGTTTTATTCATGAAAATGATGGGATCGAACATGAAATGACCAAGGGATAGGAAGTTTAACTGAAATAAGATCAAGGGATATGCAAGTGGATCCTCCCCAAAGTAAACACATGCCTTTAGTGCCCTTGCATGCCCTCATACCAAGGAGTCCATAAACATCAAGTATGATTAATGATCATAGATAGTTAAAAATTGAATCCACACAAGACATCATTGAAGGATTATGACATGACAAAATAGATACATTAATTAGTTATGATAGGAGGAAGTGAGATGATTGATAACTAGAATATAGGGATGGGAAAAAGAGAAACAGCAATAGAGTCTCACATCGTGGTTACATGAAGTCCTTGTGAAGTGTGTAATTAAGATGACTAGATACTATCCCATCCTTGGTTGTAACCAAGTCCATCCTCAATCAATGATTTTGCATTGCCATATTTCAATCGTTTGACTAACAAGATTCCATGACCACTTCTAAAGATTAACCATCACTCCAAGTAGAGAAGAAAAAAGAAATAGAATGATAGGAAGGACCTTAGTTAGAGGGGTACCTTCAGGCATGGGTAACATGTCTTTCTAGCCCCATAATAAGTGCTTTGAATTCCCATGTTTATTTTTTTAATGGAACCACACCATGTAAAGACATGCTTCTTGTTATAGTCGATAGGAGTGGTAAAAGACTAATGAGAGCACCCAAAAAACTCAAGAGGGTAATTGGGTATAGAAGGTGACAAATCCCCTTGAAGTGACATCCTTGTTCATTCCAAGTCAGTTAAGTACCAAGATCATTAATTCTTTTTAATTTGTAATTATGAAAGGACCTCATGCTTTCAAGATGAAAAATCCCATAGAATTGAGTGAAATGGATGGATGATGTGGACTCACTACCTGATATCATTAGAAAATTAATGCTCCATTAATCAATGACATAATCCTAAGGTGAAATCTAGTCATTAAACAATCAATCTAAACATTTATTATAGCATGAAATAAACTTCCAGTAGTAGTAGCAACTTGTGGCAAAAGCACAAGATTTCTAATGAATAAACAAATAAGAAAAGAACATGTAAAGGAAGTTAAACAAAGTAAAATATATAAAATAGTTGCAAAATATTCAAGAAAAATGGAAAACATAGAAAGAATGGTGTAAAAAAAAGGTTGAAAAACTAAGTAGCCTTCATAGAATCTTAACATGGGTGGCCAACTCTCCCACAACTAAGTTGAAAAGGAGATATCCAAAAGATAGAACGTGCTTGTCCATCAGTTGGGGTGTACATGTTTTTGGTTAGCCCTAGTTTTAGGAAAGATTTAACTTATTGAATGTTGACCAGAAATCATTTGTCTAGGTTGGAAGGATGGTAAATTATCATGGCCATAGAAGGAAAAGTTGTATGAATAATATAAGGTCCTTCCCATAGCATTTGGAATTTTTTTCATTCTAGTACATGCATGGGGTTTCATTAAAGAATCTTATCTCTTGGTTGAAATTTAACTTTTCTTATTCTCAAGTCATGATATTGTTTGGTGTGTGCCTTGTGCACTTCATTCATTGACAAAGCTACTAATTGGTTCTCTCCTGGTACATTTAATGTCATTAACCATTCTCTTTGTCCTAGACTCAAATCAAGGTTAAGTTCAAAAGCCACTGAAAGTATACAGAGCTCTCCTTGGATTGAAAGAATAGATATTTTCTCATATACTAACTCATAAGTGGAATAACCTATAGGAAGTTTCTAGGTTAATTAATAAGCCCATAGAGCATCATTTAAGTTTTATACTTCAATCCTTCCTATATTTACTAACAATGCATGTTATCTCCCTATTTATAATTTCTACTTGACTATTAGGTTAAGGATGGTATGGAGTTGTTAGTTATGTTATATCCCCAAGCATTGCATCAGTTTCCAAAAACTTGCACCTATAAATTATTTTCCATTATCAAAAATAAGTGCCTTAGCACATCAAACCTATTTACAACATTTTGTTGTACAAACTATGTTGTTATAGAGGATGAACAATTAGTGACGATGGTAGCTTCAACCCATTTGGTGTAGTAGTCAACTACTATGATGATGTACACCTTTCCCTTGGACATGAGGTTGATGATCCTCATGAACTTAATGCTCCAAATATTGAAAGGCTCTAGTGGTTGGATCCACTGTTGGGGCCCTTCTATCAATACAATCATCCCTTGATCATGTTATTAACGTTTGCGTGAATGTGAGAACTGGTGAGAATCCCTAAAGATGGTTGGCCAATAATATTCAACCATGAGGATTTTAATGATCATCCTCCTCCCAATGTAATGGCCCCCACAAGGACCTTCAACGACATCTTGGAGGACTCAAAGTTGATCATTGTTGGGTAAGCACCATTCTACCAAGTCATCAACACAAACCTTATAAAGGTTGCACCTGATTTCCATATAGTGTTTGGCTTGGTAAAGAAACTATTATTTCTTCCTACTATCCCATTCATGTAGCATCTTCTAAGTAAGTAGATAGAAGAGAAATTCATCATACTAATTGAAACCCTTAGAACCTTGTCCTTCAATAGCTCTAGCAAAGACGAGTTCATCTAGAAATTGGTGAGATAAAGACCCCTCATCCTCTTTGGTGTCCCATCATAACTAAGACAAGTAATTACTGACTAGATTCTTGGTTCCTTTCATGTCCACCATGGTGAGATCAAATTCCTGTAGAATTAATAACCACCATATTACACAAATGCTCATCATTGGTTTTGTCATGAGAAACCAGATAACACTATAGTCTATGTGCATAAAAACTTGATATCCAGGCACACAATACCTAAATTTTTCTAAGGCATACACTACCACTATGAGCTCCTTCTCCATGGTGGGGTAGTTCAAGTATACTCCCACAATGCTTTAACTTGCATAATGGATATAGTAAGGACATTTATGATTGTCCAATTATGTAAGCACAAATCCCAAAGCATAACTAGCTACATTAGTCAAAATGTAAAATGATTTGGACTAGTCAAAAGCAAGTAGAATTGGATTTTCCATGAGCTTCTGCTTTAACTATTGAAATGCATTCTCACATTTCCTAGTCTGGGCAAAAGATTCATCCTTCTTTGTTAGCTCCACCAATGGTTTAGTAATTTTTGAGAAGTTCTTAATAAAGTGCCTATAATAACTAGTGTGACCAAGGAATGACCTCATATATTTTACCATTTTAGGTTGCCTGGTGATTCTGTAAATGACTTGTACTTTTTCCAAGTCCACCTCGATCCCTTTGTTTTAAATTTTGTGTTCCAAGATAATGCCTTCTTGGACCATCAAATGGCTCTTTTTCCAGTTAAGCTTTAAGTTAGTTTTTACACATCATTGAAGCACCTACTGAAGATGGTCCAAGGCTTGCTCAAATGTGGCACCATTAGTAAAGAAGTCATCCATGAAGACCTCTACTCCATTGCTAATTTTCTATTGGAAAAAACTAATGACCAAACGTTGAAATGTAGTAGGGGCATTGCATATGCCAAATGGCATCTTTCTATATGAAAAAATCTCCTTGGGACTTGTGAATGTAGTTTTGACCTAGTCCTCTAGTGCAATTTAGATTTGGTTACAGCCACTATAACCATCCAAAAAATTGTAATAGCAATTCTCTACTATGGTGTCCAACAGTTGCTCAACAAATGGCAATATAAGATGATCCTTAAAGCTTGCCATGTTCATCAGCTGAAAGTCTATGTAGACTCTCCATTTTTCTCCTTTCCTAGGTACAATAATAAGTGGGCTAATCCATTTGCTATTTGCAATTAGATAGATGAACCTAGCCTTAAGGAGTTGTTCAACCTCCTCTTTGATAGCCTACTTTAGTTTGGGGTTCAATCTTCTCTACATCTGCCTCTTTGGCTTGATGGAGGAGTCTATATAGATGAGATGTTGGCATATCCATAGATCTATTCTTGTAAGTTTATGATATGACCAAGTAAAGGTTGTTGGACATTTATTCATCACCTTTAATAGACTTTGTTTTAATTTTGGAGCAAGGTTAGTATTGATGATTACATGCTTGTCATTAGTAAGAAAGGTATATTTCATAGTTGCTAGTACAACCTTCAATTCAAGGGGTTCTTGCTTAAAATGATCAAGGATCTCCAACTCTCCCCAATGCCTACTGCTCTATGTGTGAAAGAGTTGAAAATGAAGTTTGCTCCATTTTATTCATGTTTTTAATATAGGCTATGGTGAGGCTCTCTGATGGTTCCATGCACATGGTGGATTCATCTTGGTGATCTATTATCAGCCACTAAATACCCTCTTTTTTTGTAATTACTACATATAGTCACCTTTGAATAATTAATGTTTTAACACACTGATTGTATGCTTGAAATGATATATCTTTGACCATCCATAGTTTCTACACTCAATGGCATCCTATGTCATTGTATGCGATGCATGGAACCCTCTTCTTCTTCACTTTGCCAAATTTTTTTTCCTTGGAGATTTTCACGAAGAGGTCTCAAATTCCCATGTTGGCATTGATAGTAGTCAACCATGCTCTTCCCATGATAATAGGGAAATCCTCATTACAATTTTCCATGTGAATCATAAGGAAATCAATAGGATAAGACCATCCATAGATGGTGGTCATAATGTCCTCCACTAGCTCTAGAGAAATAGTGATGAACTGGTCTACCAACTTAAGTTTGATATTGCTCTTCTTCAAAGGAGGTAGGTTCCAACTCTTATAAATTTTTTGAGATATTAAGTTCATCCTAGAACTTAACTCCAAATTATCTTTCTATGGTTCATTTCCTGTGATTTGTAAATAAATGAGGGAACTCCTAGGATCAAATCGTTTCCTGGGAAGGTGACCAACCTTTATCCAATTTGTGACCACATTGGTTAAAGATGACTTAACAATATCTTTAGAGGTATAGACAACAAGGTTAACAACCATACTTGCTTGCAAGGGTTTCGTGGAGTTATCACTTTTGAAGAATGGTCTCTTAGAAGGTTTTGAATCAGAAACACTTGGATGGATATCTTGCTATAGATTTACCACTCTTATGCTATTTCTCTACTATGGTTGTGGTAGAATTTCACCCTACATGGATGAAGTAGGTGGTAAAGGTATAGTTCATTGTCAAGTAAGAATGAATAGATGTTGTCTAGGATGGATGGAAAAAGGAGATTTCCCATTTGAATAGGATGCTCTATAGTATTCTCAAGAGTAGTAATGATAAGGGAAGGAAGCATGGCTAGAGGAGTCAAATAGGGACACAGGCTATTGGACGTAATATCCATAAGGTTTTGGCTATCAGTAAGGATATTGCTATTGTCGTGATGGCATCCCCCATGACTATGGGTGTTGCCACTATTGATGCTACTCTTGAGGTTGAGAAGGTGCTCCACCTGGATATTACATTGGTTGGTGGAATTATTGCTTGTAGTTACCTTGTAGATAAGACAACCGCTTGGGTGCTTACCTTTTTGGAAACTTGGTATTCAACACATACATCCCAGACACTTGCAAATGTGATAGCACTAGGCAACATCCCTTAGGATGTTCATATTGGAAAATCTTACAACCATCATCATGTATTTCAGAACCTACAACCTCTTCAATTGCTATAGCCTTATCCTTATTTTGATAATAATCCTAATCTATGTCCTTTCTTCTTTCTTGACCATGATTCCCTTGGTCTTTTTTTTCTTCTACAATTTTCAGAGCTATTTGGAACTTTTCATCCAAGAAGTTCCACATTTTATCTATCTTAACTAATATTTTAATGATAGATTTTTGTATTTGCAAGGTTTTCCTTTGCATCACTTTATCAAGTGGTGCCTCCCCATTTGAGTCATAGAATGATACTTCCCTTTTATGAATGGACAAGTCCCTGTGATACTCTTTTGCACATTTACACTTTTTCAACATCCCTTCTTCTTTAGCTACCTTATCAATCAACCTTTGAATCTAATGGATCCATATTTTAGAAAGTCTTCCCTAGGTATAAACCCTAAGGATTTTTCTTGTTTTGTTTTTGAGGCCATCTATAATATGGAAAAGTAATTCCCGTGGGAGTACCCATGGTCTAGGCATTAATGCAATAAATAGTAGTACATACCTAGAGATGCATCCAAGGACTCGTGATTTCCTTATTTCCATCCTTGGATCTGCTTCCACAAGTTAGACACTCTAGAGTATGTTTGGTACTTGTGATTGAAGTATTCTAACATAGTACTTCATTGGTGATTGGGTTCTAGTTCTAAGGATTGTTGCCAACTGTTTACTTCCTTAATGAGTGTCCGTGGGAATAATTTTAGCTTTTTCCATTCATTCTCTATGTTCTGCAAGGCACAAGCATCATGAAAGGCTTGGAGATGATTTTTTGGATCTGAATTATATCCCCCTTTAAACCTAAAGATATTATTCATATCTAACCTCTTGATTCTACTATATTTTTGATGCCTTGTTGGAATTCTAACTACCTCTAAAATATTGAGCATTTTTTGGGTAGCTAGCAAAGGCTCATCATAGTCATGATAATCACAATGGCCCTTTCATGGCCATGATGTCTATGATGAGTTTTGTTATGTATTTACTCTCTATGATGCTTCCTTCTCCCTTGTGGTTATCCTTGGTTTTTATCTTAATCATTTCTATCCTGCCAATCATCTCCATCTTGGTCTTGACTATCCCTCCTTTTGTCTCAACTCCTATTCCTTTTGTTAAAATTTGAGAATGAAGATGAAAAGGATGATGAAGGTGAAGAAGAAGAACCATGGGAATGATGCCTACTAGTTTTCCTCCTTTGATCCCTTCCCCAATAATTATGCTTTTCTTTGTTATTCTTTTGATTTTTATCATTGTCCTTAGATGATTGGCTAGTATTGTTATCTTTTGAGGTCCTCTAGTCACAAGACCTAGTTTTTCCATCAGCAAGGTTCTCTAGAGTTGACTATAACCTTTAGTTTAGGGTCTTTCATCACAGAGATGAGGATAATATATGTATTGGGATTAGCCCAAAAAGAAATCCTTGTCCTCTTTATGCTATTGCAAGAATAAGTGTGTCGGGAACCTCTTACCTTTAGAGGTCTCATATCATGCCTTCATTTGCTGATCTTGCTTATGCTAGGCATTGATGGGCTAATAGTCCCTGTAGGTGTAGTCTAAGACTTCATATTTTGAGTTAAGTACATTGATGTCCAACTTGATGAGATTTTTCATTAACATGGTGCGAACAAATCAATTTGGAGGCAACACCATGTTGCCTTTCATGTCCCTCTAGTGCATTTGTTCATCTTGATGTAGGATGAAGGTGAAACCTATATTATAAAGATCTTGATGAGAATAGATAACCCTCAATTTTTGGGACCTCTTTGAGGCTTCATGTTGTTGATTAGATCCATGTGTATGTAGTGGATATTTGTCCCTATGAGAAGAAGACATACTAGTAATAGTTAAAAATAGTAAGCCTTTTGGTATTTTAATCTTTTAATAGTTTGTTGTTGAATGATTGTTACACTGTCTTTGTATAACTTCACAGTCTTGTCCTACTTAGCACACTTAGCTAAACTAGGTCTATCACAATAGTGTAAATGATGAGCAATGAGTATACCCTATTCCCAATCATACGAATCACAAATGTATACTAGAGATTTAGTCAAATTTCAGGGACTTAGTTCCTAAGTTTACCCATAGTTCTAAACTATGGATCAAGGGATTGCATGATTGTTGACTTCCTAACTCACACTTGTACTATATGTGTGTATGGTTAAATGTGAGTTAAGGCTTTTGATATTTATTTCTGTTGGTATTTTTTATCCTAACTGTAAGGTGAATAAAGCAAGGTTTAATGATTAATTATTTAACTACCTATCTAATCTAATGACTAGCTATCCTAACATAACTAGTCGTTCCCCACTCATTGTACACATCCTAAACTCATATTACACAACTAGGTTACCAAATGACTATTACTGGGCATTACTAAATGTTTGCTACTAGGATTACCAAGTGTAACACATCATGCTTGAACTGGTCATACATATGTATTTACAATTAAGTGAATGAATTAATTAGAACTTATGAAATTAAAGTGCATGAAAATTAAAGTGCAAATAATAAATATTATACTATCCTAGTGATGCAATGAATGTCAAAAATCTTGTCTTTATTGTTGTTCACACCAATGCATTCAAGTACATAATCCTCGAATAAAGATCCATACAATGTCTTTGATTCACACTATAGGCACTCAAAGGAAAATATTTAACTTTAGGGAAATCAAACTAAAGGAGATTTGCTATGCTATGGACTTAAGCTTCCATAAATGTAGTTGGTGCATGCATTTATATAAGCTTTGTCTACATCAGTGTTGACGTATCTGCATCAATGCATGTCACCATGCATCAACAGAGATGCGTCGATGAGGCTGCATTAACACATGCTAGTCAACGTAACCTATCTAATGATGCTTCATTAATTAGTGAAGTGGGTATTAGGACTACAAGCTAGTTTTTGTTATTCCTAGTCAAGTTAAACATTATTAAACTCAATGTTCTTATGTAGTATAAAGTTTACTAATAATTCAAGAAATGTGATCATATAATTAAATGATATAATTAAGAAGTTATTAGGTATTAAACAATCATATGATTAGTTGTCAATTATTAAACTGATAATGGAATAAATGATTTAAATACAATCCAACAAAGATGCATTTTATGAAAATTGTAACGTGTATGGTATCATCACTTTGTTTCAATAAGGTGTATGGTGTCCATGAGGAAGATCAAGATAAATAAAAGCTCAACAATAAAAATCAAGGTTGCAAGTTATAATGTACTTGAAAAAACCTTGGCCAATGAAGTATAATATTCTATCTATCCACCTAAGGCTATAAAATGGCATGATTACCAATTGATAGATATTAAATTACTTCTTACCATTGTCATGTGATGAATAGCAGTCAAGTTGATTTCGTTGATGCATCAACATTGGCACAACTACATTAATGCATCAACATTAACAAAGTGACCAATTTTTCTTATATAAATATATCATCTACCATATTTTAAGATACCATTTAGTCATTTAGTGTAGCTAAGCTCTTGATGTTTAAAACTATAGAGGTTAATTAACTAAATTTTATTTCAATGATATTGTACCTAAACATAAGCTCATGATAGCAATAAGATTGAGATTAATTCACTTTCATTGTAAGACTTTGACTTAGTTTAAAATTTTCTTAATTGCAATTCATTTTTATTTTAGCTAAGAGGCCAATTACCAATCCCATCCAAGAAAGTCCTTCTCAGTTACAATAAAATAATTTTATCATTATAACAATGAGGGAAAGCTCTCTTAGTCACGTTTTTTTTTTCTTATCATAATAGTTAAAGAGGAGCTTTATTTCTAAAAGTCAACTACCAACTTGCTAGAATTTTCCATGGTAAATAAATAATTATTATCATAATATTGATATAAGAGATGAACTTTTTCATGGAAATTATTATTTTGGTCTAGAATTTTTGCCGAGAGGCCAAATACTTTGTAACCTAGACTTTTCTATTATTTGGTCAATAGAATCTATATGATTAACATCATTTAGAATTAAAACAATAGATATAATATTTTAATTATAAATGATATTAATCATATAGAATGAATACAACCAACTTTAAGCATAAGTATGTTATCATTTGATAATCTTAGTATTTTTCTCACTTGGCATATCCAGTAGTGTATACTTGGTAACCCAATAATAATAATGTGAGTTCAACTTATGTACTACAAGTTGAAAATAGCTACTCCTCACTTAAGCTAAATTAGGCTTTATTTATTTATTATTAAATTAATTAATAATTTTATATATTTTAATTATAAATGTTGCATCATCATGATCATATGCCTTAGTTATACTTAACCATATGCACTAAGAACCATATACATATTATTAGGAAGACAATAACCTATGATTGCATTGAAACAATTTAGATACTCTGCAAGTCCAATCGATAAAATATTATCAGGTCACATGAGAACACTTGTGATTTGTATGGTTAGGCATAGGGAACACTCACCACTCATCATTAGCACTCTTACTCTTACTAGTGATTAGTGCTAAATGATTCTAGATTAGTTTAAATCATTCATGATTTTTGTTGAAACTTAATGATTTATCCTTCAAAAATATCACTATTTTATTAAGATGCATATACTAATACCAGAATGTCTTCTTCTCGTAGTGCTAATTCCCCACCTACTGATAACTCTATAAGGAAAATCATAGAAATAAAAAGAACAAATATGATGTGCCCTACCAAATTAAAGTCATCTACCAACATATAGATACTTATTATCCTAGTACTAAGGGTCTTAGCCTGGTAGCCTCAATTCACAAGTTTGATTCTACCAAGTAGCACTAAGTTATAAATCATAAAAAAATCCATAAAAGGAATTCTAAATCTAGCATGATAGATCCAAGGGCTTTCAATGAATGTAAGTAAAAATTTTAGTTTTAGTTTAATTATTAGGCCTTTACTCTACACTAGGATGAATAAATGAGATGGAGAGACCTAGAAGATAACATTGTGTTGCCACCTGAATATGCAACCCATCAATGCTAATGATAGAATTAATAGAGGTTGCACCAAAAAAAGCCACTTTTGATTATAAGATGGTTGATAAAATCTCTAGGTGTTATAAACCTACCAAGGCCCAACTCAAAAAAGGTAGTTTCATGGAAGCACATCATGAAATAGCAAAGGTAAAAAGGCCAAATTTTCATCATTTTGGGCTTATTTTTTAATCTTGTCCAAATCATTTTCTATCTTGTTAATTAATTTTTGGAATTAGAGAAAACTTTTCCTAACTTGTTTCTCAAATATTTTATGATTATTTTGAATCAACTCATGATATAAACATAAATTTGTGAGATTTTTTGGAATTTTGGCTATATTGAAAAACTTTCAAATTTTTGGAATAAAATAATAATATTTATGTGACCATTTGTACTCAGTTTGTAGTGGGAACCATGAACATTTTAGATGCCCCTATCTCCATGCATTAGTAGTGTGTTCTTTAGTGGGACCCATCCCATGGGAATAAGGATTTTTGGATATATTTCCTATCCTAGATTTTGATTTCTAAATTCATGTAAGGCTATGGATTTAGCCAAAATCATGGCATTGAGTAGTTAAGTCTAATAGTATGCAATGAGGCATAGTCAAGACCTATCTTTCCAATGATGCATGTGCCTTAGCCATTGAGGATGTTAGTAGTGAGGCTATTGCCAAGACCTAGCCATGACTAACTTGTTTGAGATCATAAAGATAATCCGATGATAATACTAAGGTTATTCCAAGAGCTATCGATGAGTCCCTTTGGTAGTGAGGATAACCAAGACCTAACCTTCAGAGATGCCTAGTTAAAATATACATTCTTTGAATTTTGCCAAATAAATTGTGATATCTTTGGATACTAAATAATTAAATAATTAAAATATATTTTTTCTAAGGATATTTGGATTTTATTTAGATTTCTCAAAAATTTGTGGCATTTTTGAACCTTTAAATATTTTTGAATATTTTATTAGAAACCTTACCAAGCCCATTCCTTAAAACCTTTATGATCCATAAAGAGGAAAATATAATAACCTTTCTTATTTGAGGGGTTCTAACTTCTCCTACATTTTGATGCAGAGTGCCCAGAGTTGTCATGAAAACACAAGAAGAGGAACATGGAACAAAAGGTAGATTAATTTTGTACAAGATGGACCCCTTGAACTTGCAAAATAATTTCTATATATTTTGTATTTTTGTAAAATGGAAACCTTGTACACTTTTTGGGTACTTGAGCCATGAACATATTTTTATTAATAAATAATAAAGTAAGTAAGATATGAAATTGCTGCCTTTGCCATTTGGACTGTAAGATAGCAAGGATCATTATTCATTTTGGCACACACTATATGTTCAAGAAAATTTAATATGTTAATATTTTATTTAATTATTATTTTAAATTTTAATAATTAATTCATAAAACTTGAACTTGAATATCTTTAATTCTAGATGTCCGATTGAGGCGAAACAAGTGTCATTGGAATCATTATTTTGTGTACTATTTTATGATGCAATTAGTGAATTTTATGCATCTGCATTTCTATGGTTGTGCAAATCTCTATTTTTCTCTATTTAATTTTATTTAATTATGTATGAGAGTAATTTGAAATTTTATTGTGTTGTAGTGCTCTACTGTATATAAGCTTATAATTAGTAGATTTTATTTATTTTATGGCTTCCTTTTGAGTTAGTAAATTAAGGTTAAATCCAAATCCTTGAGGTTCTATATCATCTCTATTAGTTATTTATAGGATATTTTATAGATAATTAATAGTAGTGTATCAAAGCATGGATTTTTCCTTGGATGTTATAGTATGGAATTCATTTAGATATCATTTGATTTTTTTGATATTTTCTAAATTTGAATCAGTACAAAATGTGAGGGCTAGGATTAGTTTATGATATTCTACCAGAAAATTCTCAAAATTTTGAGGCTGCTCAAAATCAAGCATTTGAGAAATTGTTAATTTTCCTTCAAAATCAAAACCAAAACAATCATAATGAGACCTCTAGGAATGAGGAAAGGATCAAGAGTAGAGGTAACTAATCCATAGTTTTAGAAGATTAAATCTATATATCTTCTTAAGCACTAAAAATTCCATTGTTGCTATAGAATGGCTAAAGGGGTTAAAGAAAGCTTTTAGAAGCTTACATTTCACTATTGTAGATAACACCTCTTTAGCTTTATATCAATTAGAAGGTACAACTAAGCTATGGTGGCAAGCATAACAAGGCAATAGAATGGGAACAATTCATTGAGGTATTTAAAGATAAGTATCCCTCTAACACATACCTAGAGAAGAAAGAAGAGGAGTTGAATTAACTAATACAAGGATCTATGTCTGTTTATGAGTATCACAATAAGTTTACTAAACTATGTGAATGTGTTCCCTATGTATCACAAAATGAGGTTGTCCATATTAGGAAATTTGTAAAAGGATTAAAGGCCTTCATCAGAACTATAGTTGTAACATTGGCTTTGAATAATTATGAGGCACGCGGCCAGAGCCATTATTGTGAAAAGAAAACAAGTGGAGGATGCAACTTGAAGAGAAAGGAAGAGGAATAAAGGAGTCTTGACTAGAATGGATCAGGACAAATTCAAGCAGACCAAAGAAATGAATGGTCCAATTCAATAACAGCCTTGAGGATTTAATAGACTAGTCCAATAGAAATTTAAGGGATATAATAAGCCAGCTCAGTCATTTAATTTTAGGATTCCACCAGGATCTAATATTTACTTTTACTATAAAGAAGTTGTCCATATTAAAAGGGAGCATCCAAAGTTGCTTCATAGGGAGAGTAATATGTATAACACGAGAATAGAACATGTTATTCCAAATCCCATGATTGTCCAAGAAAATAGAGGAATTCCCAAAAATCCTAGGGTGGCTTCAGAGAATCGAGGAACTGGCAATAATCAAGAAAGAGATGGAAGATCTATGAATCAAGGTCAAATCTATGCTATACTAGGGAGAGATATAGAGGAGCAACCTAACACTATGGTTGAGACTAAAGGTACACTTTATGCACAGTCTATTCTTATTCTTTTTAATTTTGAAGCAAGTCATTCTTTTATTAATAGTCAACTAGTGGAAACATGAAATTTTCCATTTAAAAAACTAAAAATTCCATTATTTGTTCAAGCTATGGGACACAGTGGATACATAGTAGAATAAGAGTGTAAGAAGCTTTCATTGAGGATACAGGATAATGGATGGAATTTAGATTTATATATACTATGGAACTAAGGGTATATGATATTATTTTAGGAATTGATTGGTTAAGTAGATATAATAGGTTTCCTTACTGCAAGACCCAAATACTTCAAATGGAGACAAGAGATGAACAACAAGTCTTAGTTGTACGTAAAGAAAGACTTGTTAAAGTTGATTAGATTTCTTCTAAAAATTTCATGAAAATGTTTAGGAAAGGACATACATGTTTTATGGCTATTGACAAATCTAAAAATAAGAAGGATGATATAGTTGATATTCTAGTAGTCAATTAATTTCAAGATCTATTTAGAAAGGAGTTACTAGGGTTACCTCTAAATAAAGAAATAGAGGTAGAGATTACTCTTAAACCAAAAACAAAACCAAATTCTAAGGCACCATTGAAACACCACCAAGAAAATGCATTTTGCAACCTTTTGAGCATTGTAACCTTCACCCCTATACTTGAGGTTGGATTTTCATTGTAAAATTGTGAGGGTGGAAGCACATGAGCTATAATCTCACATACTTAAACTTTTGAGGCTGAAAAAAATGCCTCATAAGTTGTCATAGCCTCACTTACCAAGTGAAAAAAAGTCATGCCATGTCTATATTTGAGCTTGGAAAGGCTAAAAATGTCTTAGAAGCCACCACAACTATGTTGGGTTTTATGTGGGACATAGCCAAAACTACACTGGAACCACCTACACCCAATGTTGAGGTTGTTGGGATTTCATTTTTCCAACAATGGCTAGTGTATTTCCCATTACCTCTGACATAGTGGATGTCATAAGGCCAACATTGGAGTTGTGGGGTTTCTACTTGTTCATGAAGCCAGCATGGAAGTGGTTGGGGTTTTTTGTTTGTCCAACAATCTTAGCATTGCTCCAACAATTCTAGTGTTGCTTTAATAGTTCCAATGTAGTTCCATGATGCCAATGTTGTTCCCATGAGGCTAATGTAAATGAGTGAAGCCAATGTAGCTGGAAAAGTTTGTTTACTATTTATGGTATCCAGCAGGGTTTTGGTAGCCTAGGTGCATCAAAACTTGTCATAAATGGAAAACTACATTGAAAATAATGGCCTGCCATACCTAAAAATCAAAATAATCTATCAATAATCATGGAAAAAATTTGCAACACCAAAACTAGTAATCATGAGACCTATAAGAACAAGTTTCAAACACTTTGGATACTTTTGGGCTTCTTTAATTAAACAATCTTTGCAACCTTAAGCACTTGAGACCATTGACATTTTGCAAGACTTTTGAAGCAAACTGGCAACTACTTGGACATTAGAGACTCTCAACATAGTTCCATTGCAACAAAAGTCAAGCACACAGTTTACCCCCCTTGTTACCAATGTTGTAGATCTAAGCTAAAACCCCTAAAGGATTTTTGATGACTGAAGTTGAAAAGTACCTGGATCATGAGGCTAATTATAAAGCACAACTTGCCAACTTCAACAGGCTTCAAGCTTCATCCAAGCAGCTCCTTGTGCATTCAAGTACATAATTTATACACATTCAAACTATGCTTTTGTAATAATTTTATTGTTTTCAATAAATTTTACAATTCATTTCTTATGTAAATTCATTTACGATTTATTTATGTGCATTTTCTTAAAGCATATCTACAATTTTCATTTGAATTGTTTACCCCATTAACACTTCCTAAGTTCTTGGGTGATCGAAAAGACCATCCAAGGTACCTTTAATCCTCTTTCTCGGAGGCCCTTAGGATCTAGGGTTAAAACTGTTCCACCTAGAATTTTTGGTTTTTCTGGTGATTGGATTTTTCAAGCATTAAAGTTTTCTAGTGCTAGAAGGAGGGCCTCTGTTCAAGCTCTTCCCCAAATTCTACTTTTCTTATTTTGAAAAAAAAAAAACATTTACAAGTTTAGGCTCTTAAAATTCACATTAAATTCCTGCCAAGAAAAATCCAACGTTGCTACCCATTTTTCTACAACCAATACCTAGCATATGAGTTGTAGGTGTTTTCATAAAATTTTCATAGCAATTGTTGGATTTTCCAAAGCTGGCATGGTTACCAATAAAACCTACCATTCTTCTAAGTTGAAACCTCTCTTTGTGTGTTCCAAAGGCCAACATAGCTTAGCTCCAACCACCCAACCCCCCC